>JAPUBX010000359.1:600000-855513 GCA_028672205.1 Proteocephalus fallax
ATATATATCAACCGTGTTTTGCGACTTTGATTGGGCATGTGATATGTGCACACTCGACTCGATTGTTGTAAATGTCTACCGTGCATAATAGTCTCGCCAAGGTCCAACATATGCCACTGAGAAAAATTGGCTAAATTATAAGTGTATTAAACATGACTGGGTCGATTTAATTTTTATTATACCAACAGCAATCTGGGAGGTGTGCAAGCCAATTGAAAACGAGGAGGTTTGGGATTCAGTGCGTTTAACTGCGTGGGCATCAATAAACGAACACCTGTCAGTGATGAGTCACGTTCAGTGATAATTCGATGTGATGGATAATTTTATTAAGTATTGAGTCCTACATAGTATTTCTGTTGAAACAGTTGTCACTGAAGCATCGAAAATGAGTAATCTACCTATACGGATGCTGGTTTTCAAACATGCTTTCAAAGTCACTTCACGAAGAAAAGCCAAGTAGTCGTCAACTACAGTCAACTTCACACAACCCTACAAGTATATCTTGTTTATGTGTACTCGTGATAACAATTGCCCAGTTAGTTACATCAGCTATTAATAACACAAATATATTTTGGCACCAGATCAAAGAGTCATTCTTCTCCGAAAATCTAGAATGTTTCCAAAATCAATAGCCTCCAAAAAGTATTTACAATTCTTAATTGCGTTTAGGGTTTCTGGCCACCTAATTAATCGCCTATTTGCCACATTACTGCGAAGAATTTACCATTATTTTTTAAAGTAAACTTGCGGTTCAGTGTTGGGAATTTTCAATTTTAACACCAGGCTTTATGGTGTTCTATGACGTGGATTCTGACCCAAATAAATTATCAGGAAACCACAACAAGTACAGGGAAGTTCGAGTTCGCATGTTTTCAAATTCAAATTAAACGCCCGTTTTGAATGGGAAAATCATCATTTGAAGAGGGTCGACAATTTATGAATAATAAGTTATATATTGCAAATAACACTCGCGCCTACGCAAACAGATTCCGATTCTTCGGTTGTACACTTGTTCTTTTCGTTCAACCAAAAATATCGCTGCTGTGAAGGAAACGATTGAAGAAGATCAACGCTCATTAATTGCGCGGGGTTCACCACAATATGACCACCTATCTGAAATCACATGGCGAATTTTCCTAAAGGAGTTGGTTCTTAAGCCTTACAAGGTTTGATTGTTGCAAGAATTAAAAACAAACGGTAATTAACGTCGAAAATTCGTGAATTTCACCAAAATTGATGCAAGAAATTGCGATCATATTTGGAAGATAGGAGAATAACAACAAGCTAAATTAGGAAGAAAGGCAAAATCACATCCTCGAAGAATATAAAGTTTTGCAAAGGCTTAAACACGGCCATTGAAATGCCCTATCCATAACGCGGAAATATATTGACAGATCCGTGAGTTGGGAAAAAGTAGACGCTTTGGACAAAAATTGAAAGGATCCTTATAATGAGTAACTACTGGCACGGTTTCGTTGGAGGAAGAGAGGATTTCGCTGGAGTCGTGAAGACTGGAAGTGGAAAAGGCAGCTGGGGCTTGTCTAGTTGAAACTTCCCGTGGTGGGTTGGCTAACTCTAGATGGATCAGATAGTACTTAGTACCATCAACGTGTCGTGGAAGATATCGCTTATTGGCCCATTCTGGATACTGTACTCACCTGTGGGGATGCCTCGCTTTACAGGGCTACCTATTATCAATGGGCCACTTGGACTTGCTGGAGGCAACTCCCAAGCCAGCCTCACCCGGTGGTCGATATTTCGCCCCGAATTGCAAAGATGCTTGCTTCGTGGAGTCTGTGTGGTTTTGCGAAAGTCTGGCTGCCTTGCGAAAACAATTGAACCCAGGGACACGTGGAATTATTTCGTAGTAATTTCATTTTAGCACCGAGATGTGTTGGTAGGTGCTTTGGGTGTCATGGTAACCATCCACACATTCTGCATATTTATCAGACCACGATGATAGGAAGTGGAAGTTAAGGTTTTCTTACTCGAGGGGGCTAATTTTAAGCAATTTTAAGCGCCAATTTCGCGCACGTCTCGGCTGTCAAAACGTGAACAGCATTGTTCAAAATTACCAAAAAACACCACACCTCTGGGCACATAGTTTACCTTTTTTCAAAAACGAAAACCTTCTCAATTATTCAAGTTTCCAAACTATTTCCTGTCCAAAGGAACGATGCTTACGGAATCTCATTTTCGACTATGCAACTACCTGGTTAACCAGAAAACCTGAACCACAAACCGATTGTGAGTCAGGCCATCGCCGAAGTTTGAACCCAGTTTGGATCGTCAGAAGTGGCGCCAAGAGCAGTACCAGGGTGCTAGGTTTGGTCGGCAATACTTTTATTGGTTTATTTAACTTTATTCACACAACTTTTCGTTGTTTCCTCAGGACGAGGATATAGTGAGTTCAGTTATTTTAATATCGAAGCTGTCCCAGTAGAAGGATATTTTAACGAGTGCAGGCTAAGAGGAAGGTGGAAGGGGTTATTGGAGAAGTATTTGTCCTATGATGCGTCCGTGTTCATTATCGTTGAAGCTCCGTAGGGTAGCCGTCAGCCACCTCGATCTGTTTGTCATTTTCCCTGGGTTCGACAACCCTGGACTCACCGCCATCGCACACGGCGGCTGCTGGGTGGTGGCAGCTCGAGACTTCCACGTTCGGTCCATGATTACGTGATTGGTTGGGTGATTCAGCGGCGGCCACTTCCACCCCCTCGGTGGAATGCCAAACCTCTACGCCTATTCCCAGGAATCTTAGGACGGAGGCTCCGGTTCATCCTCTAGCCGGAGAATGCTGCACGACCTCCCACCAAACCCCCTGCTACACCCCGGGTTTCAACCCAGCCTTCCTGGGCTTAGTCCACTTAAGGAGCCAGCCGTAGTCAGACAGAGACTCTGCAACAGCAACAGCAACAACAACAACTAGATTGGCCAAAGAATTGGTCTGTCCGGCCTTCTCAGAAGGGGGCAGGGTAATTGTTTTTGTCATAAATGCGGAGGAGAACAATCTTGTTTTTTGATAGTACGAAAAAAGCGCTACCGATGAATGGGTATGCTTTATGTCTGCCTTTGTGCGTGCAGATATAAAATAATAGATGCATTGGTGTGGAAACAGGACGGAATTTTAGTAAACGTGGGACTGGTCCTTACACTGGGTGACTGCTAGGCTGATCGATGTGTCGGAAGGAGGGCGGATGTAGCAGGAGTCCAGTCGACTTTCTGGGATGGCAACCGTAGTGGTGGCGGTTGTCCGAGTGAAGGGCATCCTGTATTTTAGTGGGCGGTTAATTGCCTCATTCTATATAAACCGGGGATTTGTTAACACCCTATTTTAGAGGATACCGAATCGTGTAGATAGAGAACCAATGAAGATGACGGCCGTCTATTTAGCAGCGGTGGATATAGCGGTGTCGCTTGACTGGAAAACTTTGAAAATTCCCCCAAAAATGAGCGGTTTGTAGGAGCGTGGGCGAGTACACGGCTGGGGAAAGAGGGGTTACAATCGGCTGGGGGCTATATGTTACGGGGTGGGGAGAGTACGGTCGTTGGGGAAGGACGGGGGTACAGGGCAACGGCTCTGGTTCGCTAGCCGGGGTACGGGGCATCGGATGAAGTTCGCTAGCCGGGGTATTCACAGGCGACGACAGAGCCTTGTTCAGTAATCTGTCTCGACGCTCGGAGATTTTTGTCGCCATCAGCTGGTTCGGCGTTGGAAGATGCAGCTGCCATTTCCATGTCCTCTTCGGTTGCAATGCTTGGCGGGGGGGGGCATTTAAGGTATGCCCAAGCGCCACCTTGAAACATCCACAAATCCGGCGCATCTTCTGGCAGGAGAAGATAAAAATGCAGCGAATCTGGTGATCACAGAGTTAAGGAAACACGGCGCTTTCAGCTGATATCCTTCGCAATCACCATTTCCACGTTGGCGCCATCCGAGCGGCTGTCGACTAAAATCGTGGCTGGTCTGTCCTGCAGTCTGTCCACAGCTTGCGCCGCTGGAACCATCTGCTCCGATCTGGTCGGTGATCGCCGTGCCACGGCAGCTGTAATCCAACGGACATATGCGAAGTCGCTTTATCCTCAAGCAGCATTCACTCCGTCTGTCATTCCGAAATAAAAAGCGGCGAAAATCCAGGATAAAATGTGTCACTGAGAGTTTGGTGAATGGCGTGCCACCCCAATATTGCTCCTCCTCCTCCTCCTCCTCCTCCTCCTCCTCCTCCTCCTCCTATCGGGGATCAGGCACACACATTTCCACGAACGAACCGACTAAAGAAGCCCCCCAGAGAAGTCTAGAGACTCCGCATTGACGAAACCACCTTCTCCTCCTCTAGGTACTGGGGATCCTTTGCCCGAATTTCCAGGAACAAGGCCACGAAAGGAGCAAAGCAAAAATGGTTATAAAAACGATACAAAACCAGCCTCGAATACGGAGAAACAGTGTCACTCACTTCTATTTCACAGCTCCGTCAAATAACGAAAATATTCGATGGAAAATTGAACACATCCGTGTAAATTAGCCATTTGAAATCGAAAATTTAGACACAATAAGCAGTCTGTCTGGTATAGGCTTAAGGCGGTTACAACATTTTTTGCGGTTTGGCACGATCGTTTGTGAGAACTATTTTTGTGTCAGGTTCACATATAACCGCGAAATATCCCATACCAATGGAGTTTGACGAGCCAGTTGACTTCATTGCCTCAAATATTTCATCAATAGGTAATAAATGACTATTGTGGCTACTTTACGCCACACTTAAGAACTCCGTAAAACATTTAAGTAGCCATTTTAGAGGCTTCAACGACTTTAAAACCATCGTTAAAGAATTGAAGTCCAAATATCTTCAGAGCGGATATTTGCTACTTTAAAACATACAGGGTTTATCTTACGCAATTTTTGGGGATTTGCCATCGGAGGAGATGTTAGCAACCACATCCATCCAACCCACCGACGAGAGTTATCCACTCTCGTCGCATGTTTTAATTAACAAATGTGTTTATTTCGAATCCGCGACAAAGAAATCATAATCTGGAATAAAAACACTTTTATTGGACGCCTAATTAATTCAGTGCGTGCACACCATAAAAAAATCGATGCCGACGCGTTACATGAAAGATCGCTCTTTGGTGGGGTTCGGTGGTATTCGTGTGCGGATTTCTGGCCTTACAGATAATGAGACGACTGTATTAGTGTCCTTACGAAGAGGTCTGCAATAAGGCGTACAGTTTACTTCGACAGCTCAAAACACATTTTTACCATCGAGGGGAAACCTCTAATTGTTATAATAATAATAGTGGCAAGCGTCTTATTGTGATTACGGGATCAGGACTGTCTTTTGATCCAGTGTCACCTACAAATCGGGAAAAATTTCCGAATTCCCACATTCAGTGTTTTTTGGGTATTGAAGAGATTTACGTTTTAAGCCACTAGTAAACTGGATTATTTTAAAAGGCCTACAGAGGTTTTAAACGTCCGAACATTTGAGACCGGTGAAAATCTCGGGGGAAATTATGCAATAAGGGAAATTATGCAGCGTGGACAAAGGTCCTGATAGGGATTGAGCTTACTCTGAGACTCCAGAAAAGGTGCACTGAGAAGCATTTGCCGAAGACGGTATCCACAGGATAACTCAAAGATAACCGATTTTTGAACATTTTAATTTTGAACTCGAGACGAAATTACGGCCGGTGTCTCAACATTTTTTTATACTATAAATATTTATGTTTTCACCAACCCTCTGGATATGGGTTGAATATTAAATAAAGTTATGATACCTAGTTTTAAGAAAGCAGATTTCCTGTTCTATTTTCTAACCAATAAGAATCTAATGTAGTCGGTTTGCGTTTTAAATCGTCTTTGATATAATATGTAGCGACAAGCAATATCTCTAAATATCTAAAATCACATTCTTGTGCAACAACCGCATAAAATAAAGATATTAAAACTGAGGTAGTAAATTGTCTGGTATCCTAGGAGATGAAATTTTGAAATGCCATTTTTATGCGAATCAGATAGTATTGAGGCAAGAGTAGAGGTTTATTTCGTGGTAGCAAAATAAAGGAAAGCTATACGTTTTTTGAATGAGCACGCAGACACACCATTAATAAATTAATGTGATCGAATAAGCCCGGATTTCACGAAATCCACAACCAAGTGGGAACAGAACGACATCCGAAACTATATCGACGCCTCTAGTTGCATTTTATAACATTTCAGACGCGACTTCCTCCAACGAATCTGCCGGCCCGTCACGTTCAAACAGGCTACCGACTTACACCAAAAATAGGGTATTTCTAAACTGTCTACTTCCTATTTTATAGTAGGTGTTAATTCGTGTTTTGTTCTTCAGGGATTTTACAAACCAAATCGGCAGATAAAAATGAAAACTCCCTGTGTCGATTATTCTCTGTAAGTTAACCGGTGGTATAATTTACACGATATGACTCATTCCTTCAATTAATACGAATTTAATTGCATTAAAAAGGACAGCAAATTCAGAATAAAAATGAACAACATTGGGAACGGATGCTTGGGGTAGGGTGGGGGTAATAATCGATCGTGCTTCCGTTTCAATGAGGTGGGCAACATTTTACGATCTCAAGATAAATTTTAATGAATATTATTATTTGCCTGTCTCTTGAATCCACCAAATATCAAAACGAATGTAGAATAGCGAGCCAAGCTTCCCACATCATTCTTTAACTGAACTTCAGCAGTATCTGCGAAACGCGAAGTCAATTGAAAGGTTTTTGTCCAAGATGTTGTCTCTGATTAGCACATAGGGAGTGCAGCCTCCGAGAAGCGATTTTAATCTCCCCTTAAATCACAAAATGCTCACGGCAGGTTTCAATTTATTATCAAGTAATTCCATCGGTAATAATACTCGGTGCGAGCAACTAATTGTTTGGTGCTTTCTGAAGATATATTTAGATTTGGTTCGTCAGGAAACGAACCTTATACGTTGATTGGTGCTCTTCGCTCTAATCGATTAATGCGCCCCGAGTCGTGTTTATGTCGTTTTGAAATAAGTATATCGACGTCATGTGTGATCCTGAGTCCTCAAGATTCGGTTTAGTGCCCGATGAAGGAGAGAAGAAGACATGGGGTTTTTTTCAGACAATTAAAATTCACCGCATTACCCTTTTTAAGACGAAAGGCCTGCGTCACCTCGGAGGAGCAGCGCGCGAGTTGCTCCCTCTTGGGGCGTGATCCCATTGGCGATAAGGAGGCAGATGGCCGACGCAAACTCGGCAAGTCCGTCGACTCCTCCCAACAGATTGTGAAGCGCAGCTCATCTCTCTCCAATCTCTTTCACCGTAACGGGCGATCTCAAGGAAATTCCCTAGCACCCCCTGCGCAACCAGTCAGCCCTCTGGGGCGAATCTATTTGGCTCCGTCCGTCTGCTTCGATGGCGGAGGGTCGTGTACGTCACTATTGCAGGAAAATGTCCCAGCCAATCAGCTGCTGCCCCTCCGAACACCAGGACCAATGAGAGGGCACCACGACAGTGGGGCGACGGCCGCCCAATCATCTAATAGGTACTTCCCCTAAATTCCCCAGCTTCCTAGACAGACTAGGAGATAATAAAAAGACCTTCTGTTTGTGACCGCATAATTCTGCGGCCTAGAAAAATGACGCGACGTTTCCAAGGGCCCTACTTGTTGTGTTGGGCTCATATTTAAGAGGCACTTAAGGGTATTTCCGAAGCATGGTATGAAAATGCCAAAGCTGTGGATTGTATTTCCCTGTGTGTCCTAAAAAGACAAATGATTGTTTAAAGTTCTCTGCAGTCTATAATCAAGTAGGTTGGAAGCATGACATCGTTTCCTTACTGTATTAATTCATATATTTGGTCTCGTTCTACGTAAATCATTGCAGGGTCTAAGCTTTTAGTGATTTGAGAATAGCCTTGTCCCATTAACTTAATGGCTAACAATTATCACCGAAAATTGGTTGGGTGTCTGCAATATATTACTCGAATAAAATTCCAGACAAAACTGCCAGTAGTCGTTTCGGTTATTTCAAATCCTCTGAGACGGTGATTGCTACATTTCACTCATAATAATAGCGAATTTACGGACTAGACAAGGGTAGGGGAGCCACAATTTGCAATAATATTTCTTAAAGAAATCCGTCGACTTTTTGTATAATTACGAAACGAAGCCACGTGTGTTACACAAATGTTCGTTTAGGTCATATGAACCGTTGAAAACAACAAACAACGCAATCAAATAGTTTTAAACTCCACATTCTATATTTGTAAATTCGTTTGACGTCCTTATCCATTAAAAAATAAGTTTCGTTTACCTCTCGCTATACTACTTATTTCCTACATTTTTTGCCTTTTCTTTGAATTTCTTCTATACTTGAGACCAAGCCACCGCCAGCATCTGCTAGGCAATCTGTTCTACTCCTCCCAACTCCCGGTTACATGAAACCCAAGTTTTAGATCTCAAACAATGAAAAATTGAATGCGATTTTTTTTCTTATTTACTGGACATTCCGGTCGCTCTGGTTAAACCTACGTCGACCGCACAAAAAATGACGACGCGTTGATTGAATTCGAACTAACGGCCACTACAATGCCAATTAAAATCGATCTAGCGGGTCCTTAACAATGTGTCTTTCCTGGAAGATGAAGCGTTATATACCAATAAGAGTCGGTTTATCCAATTAAGCTTAACAAATCGAATTAGAGCTGGTTTTCCTGTCACTGCGTGTGAGTCCATGGGAATTAGATGAGCTTCTCAGCCAATCGATTAATGATTAAAACGCGCATAACAAAACCGATGGCTTTGCATGTGGCAGTAATAAAGTTGACAGTCTCATTTTATTAACGTTAGTAATACTTTCATGAATAAATTCTTGGAGAAAGCATGTTCCTCAACAAATATTGGATGTTTTTTTCATTTGAATCTTTAAAAACGACGAACGAACTTGACAAATTTACGCTAACCAATCATTGAAATTTAGACAAATAAAACACGAAACAGTTGAGTTTGGCCAGCAAATGTCAGAATCATCATTACGCACCGTTCGTTATGTTATGTAATTGTTTTATTAAGGACTAGCAATTTCGGGAACAAAAAAAACCTCAAAGGGATGAAGGGATTTCGTATTGTATCTGGAATACGAGACATACGCGTTTATTTCTTAAGCGGTGTTCATTTTAACTTTTACGCGTTAGGCAAGTCCTAGTTCGATGGTTCGAATAAAACTACCGCGGTCCAGAAAAAAGACCAACTTTGGTCATCACAATGCTCTGTCCATTCGCTCGTTGGCGATCGATATAAAGCCTTTTTTGGACGTGAAAAATCGATTTTAATTTTAGATGAACTCAGTTTGTAGTCCACGCACCTGAGAAATTTCAATCGAAATTAAATTGCGAAAATACCTTCACCAAATTAATATCCCACAAATAAACATTTTTGAACGACAAAAAAATTTTCCAACCAGAAAAATAACACCCAGATTCCATTCTATTTCCCAATTATTGTAACTTGCGCCTTCCTCAAACCTGCCTGCCTACTGGGAGAGTGTTCGTTATTGCGTATAGCCGTTAAGGGAGGTATGCATGACTGCATACAACTGTATTCAGCTGGGAGAGGTCTGTAGCACCTGTTAAGTTTTAAAAAGTTTGAATTGGAAAGGAAAGGAAACGGCCTAGAAAGGCAAATACAACCCAACCGAATGTGCTTGGAGCTAGGGGGTTCGGTGAACTGTCCACATAAACGCGTTATCCTAACTGGAGACGTCAATTGTCGTCGTGATGGCATTCAGCTGGCTATATCGACAACCATCAGCTAAGGAAAATAACGGAGCAAACCGACCGTGTATTTATGGATCTTTAAGGATGTCACGTCAATGCGTTTTTGTTATATATTAAAAAGGGATCTCTGGCAATGACAGATAACGATTTTTTTCAAAGTCAGTGCATTTAATGCACAATTACCGATGTATTGAAGAATAGTTGATTTGTACTGTCTTCACCATCGTGTCAGAGCTTGTTGGCGACTTCGCGTTCGATTTAAATATCATTCGGTGAACACCAAAAAAACGTTTTTTCCTGTGCTTGAACTTCCTTTTTAAGCCAGTACATTCCCTCTTCGACTTAGCGGACTCTATCCTCCGAGAGACTACTGCATGACCACTTCCCTACACCTCCAGCAAAGCTGCGTCAGCCTCAACACCCAAGATGTCTCCCCCGCGACCCGGGACCCTACAGTTGATCAACGACGACGAATGGCCCTCCGCCATCGGCTATTCTCACGCTCCCGGCAGAAGCTGAGTGCATCCAGTGGATGTCTTAATGCCCCCGTCGAGTCACCGCCGACCAGAATCGACGTCCCGATTGGAGCAACGGGATTCGGAGTGGGGAGTATTCATGCGAATCTAGTCGGGGGGAAGGAACACTGCTTCTACGTCAATTCGCCGACCGGTGACGTCCATCTCCTGGCCGCCTCCTCGGAGATGGAGAGACGGTGTTGGCTCTCGAGGTAAGACAACGTCTCAAACATCAGAGCTGTGTAAATCCCAAAAAATTCGTTTCGGAATATACTCCAAGCAATTAATTCAAACGTTTTAGCTTGTAGTAGTATGTCGGAGATACCCCGATCGGTAAGACTGCTTCTAAACATGGGCATCGCGACGACGATATAACTACCACTGAACTGTTATTACCTCTCGAGGTAATATTGATCTTGGGATCAAACTTCGCGTGGCGAGCACAAATAGAAGTCACAACGAGTGACCTAGTGATTTTGTAAACACATCCACTCACTGATATTGCTGTTACCGTTTGGGGGTACCGCCCATTTAGGGAGCAACCCATAACCATTGACGGTGAGACATCAACAGACACAAGTATGGTTATTTTGGCTAGCGATGGTGTCACAATCATCTCAATAGTTAGCGTAACTATTTTGGTGAAGATCACATGATCTGGTTCTTTTCCTCTACAAAAAAACACGGTCGAATTTGGAGTCGGTTTAAAAGAGCGTCCAATGAATTTCCTGTAAATGTTGGAGGGATAGCTACATGGCCGCTGTTGTGCTGAGTTGCCACCAACGTGGAATTGGCAGTTATTCTTGATCTGGACAAAACGCGTGGGAGCTTCCCACGGTGTACCTCGGTTCTGTGATCTATTACACATGACAGAAAACGAAGCATTTCTAATCAATCTACGGAAACTTGAATAATTTATGGGGGGCAATGGCCGATCAGTCGTGATAGGTCTTAGAAACACGTGGATTGATATGCCCCGTCGATTTTGTACAATTAACAATAAACAACCCCGTTTCTCTTCGAAACCAAGTTCATGAAGGCACGGCGTACTTCATTGGGCTATTTCGATTGGTCACTACGTCCAAGCCAATGAGAAGCATCCTGTTGCCTGATTGGCTTTTACATTGTCGGCATGCGCGCACGAGCACGTGTCTTCGCCGGATGCCTTCGCGCCCACGCGCGCGTAGTGTGCTTGCGCACGTATGTCTGCGTTGACACGAACGCCAGTGCCTCCAATACATCGGGTGTGTAACCGCCAGACGTGCCTTTTTGCCAACACACCGGCAGCATCTCCGCGCCGTCACCATTTGTGGAGCTGGTAGCTTTGCTGGCACCCTCGCAGCATGTTCTTTTGTCACCGAGGTGAAAACTCAACACCTCCTCCCAGCCTCCCCGACAGCCGAAGGGCACCCCCTCAACCGCTTCCCAATCACGATGTGGATCGAAGTAGCGGTGGCCGCGTTGAGTGGCGCATATCTCCCGTAATTGCGATGGGGTCATTAGATGACCTCTTGTCGTCTTCTGTCTTTGTTCCTGGAGCCCCCGACATGCCAGCTGTTCTAGAGGCTCAGCTGGCTTCGTTGTCTAATCGCGAGGACATCGATAACTACGGCAAATCAGGGAAACGCATATCGATCAAGAGGCGACAAACGTCTTTGCTGAATAGCACGAGCATGAATAGTCTATTGTCGTCCTCCTCCTCATCAACCAACCACCATTTAAACGGAAGTCACAGAACGGCGGCTATGTTATCGAGCGTGGTGGACGGAAATTTGTCTCTGCCAAGCACGCATAAGAAAAATAACTTTAATAACCATCATTACTCGGGATTAAGTCTGTTGTCACTTGGCCATCACCGGTCGAGCAATCATACAATGAGAAAATTGCGCTCGTTGGATGTACAACAGTTTTCATCGCTTTTGGATTTTGAGGAGAGTTATAACGACGCCTGGGTGGGATCAATATCGTAAGATTTTGATTATCAATTGTTTTTTTGAAAGAAAAAAGGTGATGCATGAGCGACTAGATTGCTCGATAAATTCAGAAGATGCGGCTAAATTTTCATTACAGAGAAACATTGAAATAATTGGCTTCTCCCAAATCCTCATATGGAGAGGAGGTAGACTTATTGGGCTAGAAAACTAAAAGAATCTCGTATATTCACGCCATGGGTGGTATTTATTACTTCAAGTTGTCCGCTTTCGTGCTTTCTTTTGTTAAAAAGGTTGAGTTCTTTAAACTAACGAAATCCCGACCCCAAATGGATCGTCCTTGGTGACCTCGATCACACGTGTGTAGGACCTTTTCACGCTTTTGGTCAGGTCAGGTCATCGGCCCAAAGGGTTCAAGATATATGATGTCGACAACACCGTCATGGATGTATAAGTCGCCCTTTGCACTTATTTGATACCGACCAGTGTGGCTCCCTAACATTGAAATACGGGAAAATTTTCGTTATTTTTGGCTTAAAATGCGCAAAATCTGACCGGGGTCTGTCGTGTGCGTTGTGGTCGCGATAACGGTCGTTTAAACGGCCAAATCGTAGTTCGTTGACCCTCTCACCTCTAGTCTGGCGCGCCCGAAGTTCGCAGTGCTCACACGCGTCGCAATTCTCATTTTTCCTCCGGCATTTCCAAGCTAGACAACAAAAAACGGCCTTACGGATGTTTCCAAGACGATTCTTGGGCATATTTGACAGGCCGCGTCCCGGTGAAACCGAATAGTTGGACGTTGCCGATGGCTTATAAATTCCGGATGATGCAGCAGCCCGTTTTTTGTTGTAGTCTGCGTCGCACAGCCAAACCGAACCTGGAAAACGAGCGCCATCGTGAAAACTCCCTCTTTCTCTCAATCCTCGAATCCAAGGGACTCCAGAATAAGCGTCGGTAGGTCCGGGTTGCTGTATTTTTGTGCTTCTTCAAGCGCACCTTGAAATACGTTTAGACCCCACGCGCGGTTTGCCCCCCACGACGGTTTCGTTGGTGTTTTCGTGGCTTTTTTTTTCATTCGAATGGCTCGTTTAATTTAAACGAACGCAAAGGTGTTTCACCTTTTGTGCTGGTTGTTTGTCGTGTTGCTGGTTGGCGAATTTGACTCCCTAGAAATCCCCGATTGTTCCACTGGTCTACTGGGATCATTCGAGCAACTCGCATTTGGAGGGAGAACGCGTTCTGTTAGATCCTGGATTCGGCCAATTTGATACAACACTTTTCTGGTCTTGGAGCGGAGAAATCTAGGTCTTTGAATTGTAAAATAAATTGTCTTGTTGCTCGTAATGCCAATTTTGACAAGCATCACAGCCAAGGACACTCGTGTGGTGAAACTATACTTTGATTTGATTTCGTGTGTGTGTATTTTTGAGATGTTTGATTACCGCGACGGTTTATCTGCGCAAAATTTGGTCGTTCTGCTGGGTCAAATGTTCTAGGCACCCCCACCCCCCCCATCTACGCCCAACTACCTCCCTCCACGAAGTCGTAGACACTAAATGGCTCTCTGTATCAATGACTCACGCGGTGTAACGTTCGTTTTAGCCTTTTTATTAACCCCGTCTGCCCTGCGCTAACTTAATTGAACTTAACATCATACTTTTGCGTATCTAGACTCGGAGTCACGATATTTTAGACGCCGCTAATTTCGGTGGAGGGGGGGGATCTTAACCGAGTGGATGAGCTGGTTCGGTGGGGTGGGGAGGGGTGATTTTAAACGAAAATGTTTTCAGTAAAAATTTAATTGATTTATCCGGTAGCTTGCCCGATATTTATCAAATCAATCCTTTCTTAATTGATGATAGCAGGGATCTTTGTGATCGACTAGGAGGAACCGCCCAGTCCACCTGGTTTTCCTTCGCCTGTCCGCTGAGAGATTTACTTCCCAGCTAAGCGCACCACGTTTAGTCCACCTGTCAGGGATTTACCGCCGGGGTGTGGCCGATGCCGCGTGCAACTACTTGGAGCCAGCGGAGACCGAGGAATACCCTAAGGTGTGTCTCAGACCCCTCGACCAGAGGTGCTACCCCACCCGACACCCAAGATCGGCGCTGTTGGAGCGCGGTCCACAAAAAACGTGCGATCAAATCCGACATGGGTGGCCTGTGCTTGTAGTCCCTCTACGGCAGTGGTCCGCAAACTGTGTGTCGCGACACACTGGTGTCCAGGTGTGTCGCGAGAGTTTTGAAAAATATTCAAAAAATCTAAGAAATCAAAAGAAAATGTACTGAATCAACGAAAAGGATCGAAGCGAAAGTTCAATGAAGACTACATCGAATATGGTTTCATAGCATCTGGACCTAAAGATGCTCCGGTTCCTTATTGTTTGATCTGCAACTCTACCTTGTCCAATGAGTCCCTGGTTCCAAATAAATTGAAGCGACATACATTATGAGTCAACTCATCCAGCGCACAAAGATAAACCAAGAGAATATTTTGAGAAGCTTGCAACTGCAAAGAGTCATCAATCGAGCAAGATTACAAACTATCTCAAACTTCCTGAAAAAGGACTTGCTGCAAGTTACAAGGTCGCTCAACTATTGGCAAAAAGGAAAAAAGCACACTCTGATGGTGAAACAATAATCGCACCAGCGCTTGCTATTGTTGTTGAAATGATTCTTGGACCTGAAGCCGCTGAGAAAATCAAGAAAGTTCCTTTGTCAGCTGACACAATGTCTCGCCGAATCGAAGATTTATCATCCGATTTAAGAGATCTAATTCGTGAAAATTTCGAAACAAAACTTTTTTTAGACTTAAGGTGTGTCGCGTAACTGTTCAGATATCCCAAGTGTGTCGCGAGTTAAAAAGTTTGCGGAACACTGCTCTACGGAGTGCGCAGCGACAACGAAACGGAAGACGCAACTCATGTGGCCACTGGGGGTCGTGGGATCATTCCTCTTGTTAGGAGTCGGAGTAGATCAATGAGTCTAACGTCCTTCTAGCTATCTAGATTCCGAAATTGGTCACTGCCGCGGCATCTTTGTTACGTGAATGTGGAAATTTTTCCAGGAATGTTGTGAAAAACAGCAAGTGTGTGCGTGTGTGCTGAACAGTTGTTTTTATCCAATGAACCGCTGCCGTGTATAGGGAAAAGTGTGCTTTATCCGGAAACCTCACTAAAGAAAGCGAGTGGCAGTGCCTTGTGTGTGTGTGTGTTTGTGGGCGAGATTTGATGAAGTGTGCAAGCACGCTGTCCACTGATTGGTTTCATAGAAAAGGGGCAAAAAGGCTGGGGTGATAGTTAACAGAAAACTCGGCGAAGTTGAAACGAAGCCACTCGTGCAGATGGTGATTTTACTTCGTGGAATTTTTCGTGGTGTTATTGTTGACCTTGAACGCCTGACAGCAATTTTGGGAATAGGTTTTGACGCATTTTCGGCTCCGTGTTTCTAAGCGATCACGTTGTTTAAGATTTAAACCAACAGCCAATCAAGGACAGCTGCAACCCAAGGTTCCTCACTTGCTCCAGCAGCGAGATACTTGAATTCGGTTGCAGATTTATCGTTTCCCATTGGTCAGCAGTCACAGCCTGTGTGAGTTGATTGGAATTGAACGCGAACCTCAGTCAATCAATTCATGATTAACACGCCGATGCAAATATATGGGAAAATTTATAATTTTGAGACGAGTTATGAAGAGTAAATGAGAAGATGCAAGTAAATTAACAATAATTTTTAGCATCATAAAGATTAAAATGGAATCTAAAGTGGATGTGTGTGTGTGTGTGTTTGTTGACGCTCCAAACAGCGGTATCACTGCTCTGACAGTTTCAGTCGATTGGTCACGAAGACCAAAACGTCGAGCTTACGTTCGGTGTCACCGAAGGAGGAGGGTGGGGGGATTCTGCAATAGTGGCAACCCCTCTGGCCGTTTACGAATTGTGTCTGTTTGAATGTGGGGAAGGGGTTGCGTTAGACTGTGTATAATCGCTATCCAGTCTCAGTCGGTTATTGTTATCACCCACCACCCTGATCCCCGCCAGCCCATAAACCGTCTGGGCAACAATAAAACCAGACTTACGCAATAACCCAGCAGAACACGCACAGCCAAGGTGTTTACATTATGAATGAACGGCACAGAAGAGACGGTTTGTGTTGACCGTAGATTTCTAGAGTATACATAGCCGTCGTTGCAAAACCCGCCTTTTCCCATGCTCCACCGAAGGACACAGTTTCGGCCTCGAAACCTCAGCAAACGGTATACTCCAAACGACCCCAGCAAGTGAAAGACAAGACATCTTTAACACTATCAACCAAAACCCTTATACCGTAGGAACCTGTCCGGGTAGCCGTGTACATTTCCCAGCTTATATAAATAGTTATGAAGATCAATCACAATTACCATAAGACCAAAATAATGTCCATTCTCCTTGTTTTAACCCGCAACCTTGAGCCTCGCCAACCGGAAGATAAGAAGCCAGAGAATCAAATCGATTGAGTGAATCATGAAGAAGAAGAAGATAAGAAGATAAGAAAGATAAGATAAGAAGCCGGACGAGTTCGAGAGAATTCGCCTGAACAGCCTCTCATATTGAGGAGTCTGGTGTTGTTTTTATACATTTTTTATCATTTGGCTTAATGAGCCAATAAAAATGGAGGTCTTAATGGGTCAATTCTTGGACATTGAGTTACCATTGCTGGAGATTAAGGCCAGCCACGGTTAATAGAGAGAGTCAGGATGTCTGGTTCAGAATCTGGGTGTCATGTGTCTAGAATGGTTTTCAAATCGTGAAAAATTAATAAATGGGAATTAATTCAGTGAGCAGTTTTCTTGGTGAAGCGAAACGGTTTCCTAACAGTTATCGGTTGTGGAGTAGGCCACTTTCGCTGGCTGTGGAAACTGTGGATGGAAGGGAGACTGCTGTTCTTTCTTCCATGCCGTAAGGGATGGTTTCGAGAAAACTCCGTTTCATCGTTGTCGCTGATGTTTTGGTGTATGTAACACGACGGACGTTGGGATCAGTCATCTTTATTGCATAATTAATATAATATATGTGATGGGGAGGGTCATAACATTTTTAGCAGTAGGTTGTTCAGTTCAATCCGTAGGATATCATGGGTGCGGGTATTGTGTAAGAACTGCTGTAGAGATTACCTTCTGCTTTTTCAACCGACTATTTAGTCTTAAGTGTCGTTGATAATTTAAAATAAATTTGATATAGGGTGCTAAAATCCTCAAAAGACGTAACAACACCCACACGCAAGTCCAAACGCATTTAGGTAGAACATCGCAACAGAACAAAAAAGTCATTATGTTTACATTTGGTCCGCTGACGGACCTTCAACCCCCTTCTCTACACCCCGACATGTTGTGCCACGTTTTCAGTGGTGTCCGAATTCTGGTTTCCTTCTATCCAACACGACAAGCTGTGTGCACTTTGTGTGTGCTAGCGCCGACCATACATGTGACTCACCCCCTGTGTCGGTGTGCGGGTGCGTGTGTGCGTGATTTCATGATCGTCTTTAGTCTTGACCTCGGAGAAAAAGGCCACTCATGGCATCGTCTGCTATCAGTATTATGTGCACGCATGCCATTGCTATATTCGTTTCGTGGGTGTTGCCAAGAGGATTCTTGGAAGTGTTTTTACCGGTGACCTTGGACTCGAACCCAGGTTCTCTGCCCCAACAGAGCAGAGCGAATATGCAGACCGTTGCGCCTTCGAACCAGCCCATAAGGCGCCTTGGGTCTGGCGGGGGAGTGATGGAGGGGGCATTTGCTTCCCCTGCTTTGCCAAGGCCACGGGTACAAAAAATACCGAATTTTTGGTTTGGTTTGGACCAATCCGAAGCGAGTCTTGCAATAGACCAATCAGGAAAAATCTGACCTCCACCTAACGCACGAAAACATTAAATATTTACAGAATAATTACCGAATTAGTAATTTAAGGTAAGGAATTCCTCACCAGCCAACTACCTACTTCGTTGCAAGAATTACATTCATGTTGCTAATTCCAGTCCGGTTGTAGGCAAAACCAGCATTAACATGAGCAAATTGGCAATTTATTGCCTACTAATTGGTCTATTCCAATGTTTTATGAGCTGAAACGCGAATTTAAATGTTCTGCCTGAAATTTTAATGCAATTTTATCATTTTGCAAAGGTATAATAAGAGAAACGGCTATTCTGGTTCCACAGAAACTGTTAACCGCTAACAGATCTTCACAATTTTATGTCCGTAACTGGACCTTCACAATTCGTATCGGCTCATCCAGTGCTCCTACTACGCATTGACAAGCATAAATCGATTCGTTTCGTTTTTCGGATCATTTCTTCGCCTCCCCCGAGTTCTCGACCTTTTTCGGCTCCATCATTTTCGTCTGTCAATTCTAATCTTTCACCACCAGAAAACGCAAATCAAATCTCGTGAATTTATCGACTTGAATATTAGCGAATTCCCAGAAATTGGATTGCAGTTCACGAAATGTTGCCCCCTGCCTCCTCTGTGATTTACTGGTGATCCTGACCCAGCCTTCCAGGTGCGAGCCCACTAACTCTTCAACGCTATTTTCTGGGTACCCTATTCTTAATCCCAATCGGGTGAAGTCAGCCAAGCCACAAGTTAACCCATAGACACTGCGTCTTCGTATTTCCACCAGCGAATAGTTACCAGGGCTTATCTTTGTTTGCCTGATTACTAACGTTCGACTCAACAACTCGCCGAAGTTGTGTGTGTGTGTGTGTGTGTGTGTGTGTTGGCACTGGCCAAGACACGTAGATGTGGTGGAGTTTAATGGCCTACATTCTTGGATTTCTTTAGGTACTACTGCGACGTCTGCCTCGACCGCACCCTCTACGCGCGGACGACGAGCAAACATGCCACGGACAATAGCGTCTTTTGGGCCGAAGACTTCGACCTCAAGTGAGTCGTCCTGGCCTGGATTCGGAACTCCTTGTGAATCAGGCGTTATCGTCTCGCGTATTGGCGCGGAGTCCAAAACACATTCATGACTCGGGGGCTGTTCATAACAACCCGTTGACCCCGCCCACCGACTTCCAGATGCTTTTAGCCCCTCGTCAGGGAAACTCGAAATGGGTACTCAATCGCGCATACCACGTCTTTGTCATGCTGGGAGTAGACAGGCTGCTCCCGACACCTAATGCGCATTTATGTTGCTGATGTTTTCGGGAAATTGTACACTCAGGTCTGAATTTGTCTAGGTCGATCGTCGGCAGCATTGCGTGGCGCGAGTAGAGGACTTAGAAACCGTTAATTAAAATCAGATTTCCCGAGAGAGAGAGAGAGAGAGAGAGAGAGAGAGAGAGAGAGAGACATCGGTACTGCCATGGCTGCAAGACGTATGAGAACTGCCGACACTGAGGCAGTCGGGGATTGTCTTCTGCTGAACTCATCAAAATGCGTCTCCATTACGTTTTCCCCGAGAGCACACGTTGACAATCTGGCAATCACTTCACTCCATAATTTCGCCCCCAGCTGAAAATCAAATTTGTAACCATCTATTCAAGTTTTGCTAAATGCAAATCTGTTCCAACAATGCGAATACAATGCCCGAAAGAATGGCGTCGTATTAAAATTTGGTCAGTCCTTACTTGTGCCGATTTTTAGCTTCAGACGAACAAGTGAAGGAGGAACTAAAATACAGTTTTAGTATGGAGAATTGTCAATTATATTATTTTTCGATCCCCGTGACCCCAATTAACCGCACACCATTAAAAAATATGATTATTGGGTGTGAATATCGATTTTCTTCGTGCGCCTAGACGATTGGCTGGCTTCATGGAAATAATTTTTCATGTAGACTACTCTTGAGAATAGTAGTAGTGTTCAGGTGACGGCTGCCACAGTACCGCCCGGAGAGGAGGTAGAAGCGGCCGAGACGGTCAGCCTCGTACAGCTACGCTCGCCATCGAGACAATCGATGGTGTGGGGAGGGTTCCGATTCACTCGCGCCTAGGGTCGTGATGGATGCGCTATTGTTAGCGGCAAAGGTCTTTGTTTGTCGAGTCCTGACTACCAATTGTTCAAACGGGTTCCGACACAACTGCGATTCGTCAGATATTTTTTATTTACCATCCCTTGGACCAATGTTGACCAAATTTCCGAATATGCGAAAGATTCCACTAGATTTTGTGCTGAAGTCGTTAAATTTCCTTTACTGCATTTTCATATTCATTCACCACAATTGAAACCATTTTTTGTTTAAAGTCACCCTCAGTTGTTATAACGACATTCTCGATTGGGAATGTGTAAACACTATTTATGCGAATGGACACTCATGTCTGTGCATTAATCAAATCTCTCTGTCCACCCCCACCCCCTCCACAGTACACCCTTTTTTATGGAAACAACAATAACGGCCAGCTTTGATTAGACTATTTGTGTTTTTGCACATCAATCATCTTCCCCTCTGTTCGTCGTTGCCCACTCTCCCTTCCACTCCCTTTTCCCATTCATTTTCTCTCCATTTCCTCGTTCCTTCCCGTCCCCTTCACTTTCTCCACACTCGAGTCCCCCTTCCTCTCCACTTCGCCTCTTTTGACCCTTTTTCCATCCGACCGTCGCCTCCTCCCCACGTGGAAGTTCTTACGCGGTTGTTTCGCTGTCACGTTTTAAATCTTCAGACAACTTAACTAAATATAGAACACCCCACAATGTATGCAACGACATAATTCAATTGCATGCACGTAGTAATAATGGTTACCTCATAAACGAAGGGTGCAGATACCAGGTACCGTTTTTTATCTCCGAAAACGTTATAGTTCACGTTTATGAACACAATTCGCTCTTCACCATCGAGTGCCCGAAGATTCGATGCCCCTACAGAGCTTTGCCGGAGGCCTTTCCATTTGTAACCAATGGGAACTCTCGAGTCAGTTTCTTCAAATTTTGACTTTTAGCAATCTTCCCGAGGTTTCCATCCTGACGATCACTCTCTACCGAGATTCTGAAGGCGGTGGTGGAGTCGGTAGTCGGGATCACCGCAGAGGCATGATCAGTCGCTCCAGCAGCAAAAGGAACGCCAAGAAGTCACAAAATCGTCCCATCGGTAGGTCTGGTTTCAATTATATCCGGCCCGACAGAGGTCGTATGGATCTTTTTTGTTTCTGTCCTCACACCTAGTAACGGGATTACAATGGGGGTTTGTCAGCGGGGTAGATGTCTTGCGGGGTAGAGAAAGTACATTCATGCGACTTTGTTTCCGGTTAAGAAGATTGTAGGGTTTAGTTTGAGCAGATTTTGATAGCGGGTTTTCATTGGTTGAACGCACCATTTCGTGCTGACTAAAACCCAAGTTTGACAGAGGGCCATTGTTTGTTAAATTACATTTACTTGCGAATCTTTCATCTACTGTACCTCATTTTTTCATCATCATCATCATCGTCAACAACCTCCTCTCTTCCTGCTAGGCTTCGTGACACTACCAGTGTCGAGTTTGTGTTCCCGAAATGCTTCCCAAACCTGGCTGATGTTGCAACCGCCCGCGAGCAGCGAGTGCCTCAACCACACCTTCGTCGGGCCCACCGATGTATCGGGCAACTTCCCAACGGGTTCCGTGGCCTCCGTGGGGCCTCCGACGAGTGCCAACGGATCCGGTAGCACAGGGGTCCAACTGCGCGTCTCTGTGCGGTACAAGTCCGTGGACGTTCTACCCATCAAGGCCTATCAACCGCTGCTTACAGTGAGTCCACACTCCCCTAAATGTGCTTTTATCCCCTCCCAAGAATTCGACAGAAGTGCAAATGCAAATATTCCCGAGAAACCTCGTCGTAAACCCCAATGAAGACGACTTATACTCTAGTAGTGAGGATTTATTGTAAAAAGACCGTTTCGTCGTAGTAGTGGCGCGCACCTGCATTCCAGCAACTTTGAGACTGCTTTGGTTGGTCAAGTGTTGGATAATAATTAATAAGAATAATATTAGTTGCTTTATTGAGGTCACGAGGACCAAAATTTTCAGCAGTTAAAAGAGGCAGTATAACAAGTATTAGATGTGAAAATTGTCCTTTAGTTCCTGTTTCACCTGCTCTGGTATTGAACGGTATAGTCTACGCATTGGTCGAAGAGATTTGCATTCAGATAAACTGGGATAGAGGGGATGGGAGGGGTCACTTTAAATGCGAGCAGCGATTAGAGAGTGCAGTAGTTGTAGGCACAAAGCCGCTGTTCTCATGCGATTAAAGCCGCATTATCAATGCGAGGAACATATTGATTAATCAATGCCTTTTTACAAAATAATCTGTGAGGCAGCTATTTTTACTTGAGAAGGGTCTCAGATAGACTTGCGTCAACAATAAAGTTTTGCGGTATTCAGTGAGCTGTTTTCGCGAGTATTTTCGTTTGATCAATGGTAAATCCATGAAATTGATGAGTTAAAACAAAGGTAATTTTTTGCACAGTGTAGTAAAAAGATCGATGAAGATGTTTTGAAAAAAACAGATTTACCAAAAAAGCCAAATAATTTATTTTTAATGGTGGTGGCCGTCAAAAGGCCCCACACCAAAAAAGAAGGATGATGATGATGATGCAGCTGAGGTCACTTCCACCTCATTTTCTAGTGAACACCGCCCTCTTCAAAGAGTTATCATTGAAACATCCACGAAGCCGGCTCATCCCCTAGAAGTATAATAAATCCCCGAATGGTCTCATTGTCAGATGTGTCAAACCTTAGAAAAACATTACCATGTGCTGGTGCCTTTGAACTGCTTATTCCTGTAGGCGATTGTTTGAGTCGGCAGAAATGGAACGGGCTGCATATACACCATAGCAGATGATGGGTTTTACCCGGTGTAACATGTGATCAGTTTGAACAGGCGGTTTGTGCAGTAGAATGTTGTTTTTTTCAATGTCATGGAAACACTGATTAATATGTTTATCGTTGATTGAATAGTGTTTCAAAAAACATTCCAGGCATGTGTTATTAACAGTTTTATCTAAAATTGGAAAGATAATTATCGCGCAGGATATTTACCTTTCACCTTTCCTGTTTGTTATTCGTTTTTTTAAACGGTGCGGGTTTCACGCAAGGTGGCCCCCAATGCCGTTCCTTTTTCCACGTTCCCATCTGCCAGAGCAAGAAAGAGAGAGACTGATTAGCGCCAGCATCCTCCCTCCTCGTGATGGACACTTGCAGGTTGTCCGGGCACTCAGGTAAGCCGGGCGTAGTTGCGTGCCCGCCCGTAATCCCCCCCAGCGACCGGTTGGAGGCTGCTGTTGCATCAACTATAATCTAAAAGCCATGTGTTAGAAAACACCGCGATGATACATCCATGTACACAGCATAATTTATTGCCTTCCCAGACTTTGATCTGTCGCCATATGGAAAGGAAATTTCCGGATTATATGCAACGCTTCTACTTCCTCTGTGATACAAAGATAAAGAAAGAGGGGTGTTTATTACAATCTATAGAAAGGAGTCTTTCAGTCTAGAGCTTATTACCCGTTTGTTCTCATCGTAGCTGTGGCGAATCGAGGCCCACTCGCGGTTCGTCGTTTTGAGAAAAATAAAGCAGATGGAGTCTTTAAAATCCGATCGCGCGGTAGTAAACGCCTGTGTCTAATACCTGTACTATTCCCCTCAGAATCTTCTTTTTTCGCCGTAGTTGTCCTTGGGCTTCGATGTTCTGATATTTCTTGCATCTGTAGGTATCCAGTTGAATATCCATGTCTTCAATCTAGGACGCTATCATCCTCCATCGGCATTTAAAACGTCTTGCCCTCTCTTTACGCATACAAGTCGCCCCCCACTAAACTATTTTGTTCCCAAGTAGGTCACATTTGACCGACCAATTCCCGCAAGGACGGCTGCAAATAGCGATTCGGTGATTCCCAAGTGTTTCAATTTTTAGTCGCACAGATCAAGCAGGAACTAAGGAGCCGTTTTTCGCACATTCTAATGTAGCATCAATGTAGCCTTCTAATGCCGAAAGTCTTGTTCCTCGTGGCAACGCGATTAATCTTATTATTCCACATATGTACTTGAACACAAATATTCACGTTACTCCACCAAATTATAATTACTTTACTCGATCAGAAAAACAGTATTAATCATCCGAGATCATTAATTTGAGGCAAGGAGTTTGTCGACCCTCGCACTCATCGTTTGTCTTTACGTTTTTTCCTTTAATTACGAGATAATTTAAATCTTATTATTCAGATCACGATGAACAAGGCCTTGACGATAAAAAATGTTTTCAGAAACCTGTTCGTTTCCTGATTGGGCGAAAATGTCTGGGTGTTTGAATAATTTATGCTTAGAAAATCTAACAGGACCTTCTGAGGCAATCGCTACCGGGGAACCTAAAAATAGCTAACGATCGCCTACAAGAATGCAACACTGCGATTTCTCCACCCAACGCAGCCAATTGGAACCTGCTGTTGGTCTCGGGATCCAGGTCACCCAAATGACTGCTCCAATCAGCACTGGAGCACTCCATCAGGACTTCACGACGTCTATCTCCCCATGGTTGAAAGGGGGTGGATCACTCACTGAGCAGCCACACCTGCTCCGCGACCTTGAACGTGAAATGAGATTTTTTGTGATTCACATTCTCCCACGTAACGGGCATTTGGCAGGCCGACTTCCCAGGACTTCTTTTGTTGCGAAGCCCATGCCCGTTGTCCTGTTATCGGAGCTTTCCGCGGCCCAGATCATCGACACAAGAGATACACCGCGGTGACTCACCCTCCCAATCCCCGTTGCGGGCGTGTCTTGTGGGTTTGGGTGGGGGAGCGAAAGGTGTCGCGAGGAGGTAGTCATGATTTATACAGTTGAATCTCCCAAATCGGAATCGGATAAAGACACGCGTTCGGGATGCCTCTTATTCCATTTCATCGAAACGGAACGTAATGGTTCCCGGAAATTTCCTACGAAACCATGTATCCTTCCAGGGGAGAATTTGGTATAGTTGGTCCTTACGGTAAGTCACAACCTGTCAAGGTTTGTGATTCAAGAGGCCCTGAGAAACTAACCTAGTTTGGCTTCAATATGGACGAATGGACTGGGGGTGCACTGCCATAGGCTAAAATGGGCCTAACTAGCCCATCAAGGTATGGCTAAGCGGCGTGCACTCGCCATGGCAGGGAAGGGAAAATCGATATGATTGGGGCGTATAAAAGCGTACTACCATAGGTTGAACGACGTCCAATCAGCGCCCAGATTAGAGCTCAGAGCCGACTAGGTATGACTAGCAAGTCTTGCGTGGGCGGTATTTGTTCCAATGACAGGACAAACTGAGCGGGTGCTATCGATGTGGCAGAGAAGGTAAAATCGATATGATTGCGGGCGTATAAAAGCGTACTACCTTAGGTTGAACGAAGTCCAATCAGCGCCCAGATTAGAGGTCAGAGCCGACTAGGTATGACAAAGCAAGTATTGCGTGGGTGGTATTCGTTCCAATGACAGGACAGACTGAGCGGCTTGCTATCGACATGGCATCTGGCGATAATCAACACGAGCAGAGACTCGTTTAGGACAACGAGTTAGAGCAGGAATCGATGCGGAGATGCAACGGAAACGAACAAGTTTTATAAACAGAAATTATCAGAAAGAATCTACAATTGCACCCACTACAAAGCGACCATGTAACGTAGAAGCAAATCGGTTCTCGTCCGGTCACTGAAGTTGGGGGGCTCCGTTCCACCGGGGTGGTGACCGGCCAGGAATGCCTGGGGTTGATGGCATTTCGGGGGGGCACTGTTGGGGACGCCGCCATATCTGCCATATGCCCTGGATTTTTCACGGAAATGTTACTCTTAAAGCCGGCTCATCCAAGAGCAAGAGATAGCCACACAAATTAGATTTCGATTAATCCACTAATCGGTGTGCGATAGTTGCGCTGGAGCCCGAAGGACAAAGCGCTAAAATGAGAGCAAATAGTACCATAGCGAGGCGTTGGCAAGCGTCCACCCGTTCTCTGTTGCAACACATTTGAAATGGATAAATAAGAACATTGGAATTCCGAGTGAATTGATTTAACGTAAAAGCGGCAGAGACCCATAAAAGCTGGTAAATGACACGATGAATTGTCTTCATAAATCGATATTTGTATTCTTATTCTCGTTTGGGATTCAAATCTATAACTTTCCGAAAAGAGGTGATCCAATCATTTGTCTCTAGGACACGGCGGACAAGATAGCAGCACCTTTATGCCA
Organism: Proteocephalus fallax; assembly: GCA_028672205.1. Lineage (NCBI taxonomy): Eukaryota > Metazoa > Platyhelminthes > Cestoda > Proteocephalidea > Proteocephalidae > Proteocephalus > Proteocephalus fallax. The sequence goes on from JAPUBX010000359.1 coordinate 626,387, forward strand.
AATATATCCAAAGCCCTCTTCCCATGCTCGATTTTTAAGACTTCCGGAGTTTTTTCAACTTTTATTGACTGGAGACAGCGCCCCTACACATACTTTGCTTAAATCCGACACTCAAAATGAGTTTTTCTGGATTACGTATTTGTCTAAACGCCAGTAGAAGTGGTAATTAATCGACAAAATAATCAATCGAATGTGGAGACTATTCTGTGTAAAACACCTGTGACCCTCTGATTTTAGTCGGCCCGTCATTTTATGACAAATTAACACGAAATGCAGCTCCTCCTCGGCCAAGTATATTTCACCATTTGTTGAGTTAGTGATGACCCATCGTTATAATAAAAGCCGTCAAAGTCGTTTAAAGTTGGTTTAAATACGAACAAGTGACATGGCTATTTTTTGAAAGACAAACACTTCAGCAAATATGGATTGGTGTACGCCTCTTGTTAGACCGTATGTTTATAGCACACTGTCAGTGATATCATGGAGACGCATAATCCTTCTGAGCAATTTTATTGCTCTCCTGAGATCAGGGTGAAGGCAGTTGTCCAATAGTGTAGAAGTCAACATCCCCACTCTGCATGTGAATGGTCCTGGTCTGGAATCCCCAGGTTTGTGACTGTGGAAATCGGCTGCTGCATCGTCCGAAATTCGTAACCTGCCTGATCAAGCAAATCTCTTTGACGATGTAGGCTTCAAACTTGGCATTCATCAGACAACTGATTTGGGTCTCACAAAGATAACACGCCTAAGTGATTTTACTGTCGGAAATTTCAATTTAAAAGTATTCCAGACAAATTCAGTAGACGGTGTGGCCTTCAAGCACATAATTAACCCGTCAATTCCTATGGATTAATTAGTTGTTTTTTTACGAAAATGTCAAAACTAATCAAATTCATCAACCAAGGGGGGCTGTGTGGGACTGGGTCGTCGTAAAACATGGATTTTTGCAGTTCCCAGTGGTAATTAGAAATCATCGTATGGGTTCACATTTGATAAGAAAGCCAATTTTTATCCAACACCAATCACGCAAATGTCAGTGTGCTTTTAGTGAGCTGTTTTCCAACAATCGGTCCCCGCAGTATATGTCTACAATTATGGCAAATATCTGTTTTTGCCTTAACTTCTGAACCCCAAGCTCAACGTTTCACAAAAAAACAAATCGATATCCGTCGCGGTCCAGTCCCACAGGCTCCTAGACCACGCCCAGCTCCCTAGGGTTTTTGATGCGATGGCTTTATTGAGGCGGTGGGTAGGGTACAAGCTTCACCTTCCACCCCTCGGAAAGGCCATGGATGCGCTCGGTATAATTGCGCCAGTCTTTATGACGTGCGCCGTGATAGGTTAAACCAGCAATTACGGCTCTCCGACTGAGATACGATCGACAGAATCCCTTTGGCAAACGCAACATGGCACCCGAGCTGTGGCGAGACATCTGATTGGCCATGCCTACTTCCCTCTACATCCGTTCTTTTCGCTCCTCTAGTTGGTTCGGAGTCATGGAATGGAGTTCACCCAGTGGTTCGAGCACACGCTGCCTCTGAGGATGAAGGAGGAGGTCGCCTCTTCTTTGGTCAACATCTACGAACGAAATGGGTCGGTTGCGGCATTCCTGACCAATCTCGTGGTTCGAGAGGTTTCCAGCCTGGGTGAGTTTGGAGCGCGGGCGCTTTTAAATTAATTAGATAAACAAACAAGCATGGCAAAGTGTCTCTTGCCAACACTTGAGGCATGTCCTCTCCGAGGTATTGGTTCTAGGGGCCTCCTGGTTTCAACCTCCCGCGCAAGAATCAAACCCGAGTCACCCTACAACGAAATATTAGTCCATCGAGGCCACATGTGGCCGATATTTGATACGTACTTTTTAGCTTCTCCTCTGGGCTTATTGTGGAGGAGGTGTTGACGGTTTCCCGGACCCAGAATACCCTGAAGATTATCCTCTTGGTTTTGTTGGAATCAAGCTCATATGACAGAGCTATACATCGTGTAGCTCATCACCGCACACCTAAGACCAAAAATAGTCCACGAAAGGTTGACAGCGGGTTAGGCAGGCGCCGTTTCGTGAGACAAAGCGGTGGTTTAACAAATCGTGCTCTGGAAAAACTATTTATCTACACCATAATTTACAATCCCAAAAGCCCCATATTGCAGAAAGATAGGAAATTCCAATCGATGTCACTGTCTGTATAGCCGTAGCCCCACCAACCGGAAGACGTTAGAGGAGTTCTAGGGAGACCTGAACAGCCTCCCTTTTAACGCTGGGGCAGTAAGGCCGGTCGACCAATGGGTGAGTTTGAAGCATGCGTCACTCAATCGATTTGATTGTGACACGACAAGCGACATGGAGTGGTTGTCTGCACGTTACAGGAATGAAATGGAGGGAACTAATTCAGTAACAGTTTTTCCTTGGGGAACCAAAACAATTCCCCAACAGCCACCAACCATGTGTACCTCCCTGGAATGTCAGGGTCGTTGGCATTTTTTCCATCGAGGAGTCATTTGTATGTGTTCATTTCCCAATTGTAGAAAACGAGTCCATGACCTTCCGCTCCAACACCATGGCAACCAAGGCCGTCGAAAGCTACATCAAACTTGTGGGGAAAGAGGCAAGTTATTGCTGGTTGTGATGTCAAGGTCACTGCTGTTTGTGTGTGTGTGTGTGTGTGTGTGTGTGTGTGTGTGTGTGTGTGTGTGTGTGTGTGTGTGTGTGTGTGGGTACGGAGTTAGCCAGATTTCGGGTGCGGCAATTTAATATGCCAATTACATTTTTCTTTCTTTCTAAGTTTAATTATACCGTCTGATTGTGACAATAACTTCCCAGGCTATGGGAGGACTCTAAATATTATTATTATTATTAACCCAGACAGGGTCGTCTGCTCGAACAGGTACACAACCAGCCAGTCAGATGGTCCATCCAGCGATTTAAGATTGGTTAAGTGGGGTAGTAGGAATTTGGTTATCCATTATTAAACTCTAAAATCAACGTAACAAATTTGCGAGAATCAACGGAAACCAAGTTCTTTCTGTTTTCGAATTTAAAAAGGCAACAGTGGCGCGTCTTTTCACCGAGAATACCCGGCTCAAGAGGTCGAGGCATTGGTTAACCTCGGTGGCTTCGTATTTAGCCGACCAGGCCGAGCGAATCTAATAAACAATCAACCACCTTGCTACGTGAAACACCCCCCCCCCTTCTCCCTGTGGAAGAGAACTCCCAAGGGCTCCTTCACGAGAGCCGCCTGGTTGGGACCAAGCACCATGGTTACCATAATCATTACCCAACCACGAGTTTCCTTCATGCGGAATTGGTGCAGTGATCGTTTTCTCCCATTGGGTGCAACACAAACGCCCTGCCTTTCGCGAACTACAAACCGCGCCCTTGTTTTTTTCCATCTGCCCGCGATATCTGAAGTGAATATTATTAGGTTGCTTGAATTCATCTGCCCTGCTGTGGTATCCTCGGGAGTAAATATTCGCCAGGTAACCCCGGTGAATGTTTGCAACTCTGAAAAAGGATCTCCCAGATATATTTTACGATATCCGGTAGAGCCGTGGCTCCACCTTTTGAAGAGAAATAAGAAGACGCCGAGGGTTTGTTGAGAGTTGAACTGAACAGCCTCGCTTGAATAATAGAATTTACTCAATAACCGGTTTCTTTGGGAACGAGTTCCCTCTTCACGAAGAAGTGTGATGAATCTTTGGCAGATCCGGTTGCAGGGACTTGGCTTCACTAACCAAAAGTGTTCCCCAACATATTGGTTCAGCATTAAACTGTATGCTGGCAAAACGTGTTAGTTGTTCTTTTAAAAAATCGGGAAAATTATGAATATCCATCGGGTTTCCATCGAATTGGAGGAAGGAGCCATTCAGGAGTTTCGATGGCGCTGCTACAATGTCTTCGGGTTTCCTTAGGTGGAATCGTGGTTGTCATCACTGCATTTTCCTCTTCTTAACCCGAATTAGCGCTTGAAATGTTCTTCTTGGTTCTGTCAAGGTCAACGGGCAATATCGGATGTTGAAATTAACATTCTTCTGCAATTTTGACCATACCTGAGGCATTATTTGGCAGCCATATTTCCTGTCACAGGATAAACCAGTCAACGATGGAGATTCTTGGGAATGAGCTGTATGGAGGGAGACGTTATTAACACAAAGTGCTGGGGATGCATTTTCAACCAACTTTTGTGATAAAAATAATCGTTTATAATGATACTTGTATACACACCCTCCACTCCCTTACTTAACTCGGACCCCCAAGCCCTCCTAACAATCTCCTTCTGGTATTGCTTCTAACTTGCTGCTCGAGGCGCTGGGAATGCTGGATAAAACCTCTCCGGGACGATTAAAAGACGAAAGATTTTGACCTCAAATCCCTCCTCTTTTGTCTCGGATCATCTTTCCCCCAATCGAATGTACCGAAGAGCAAATTCATATGTTTTGCCCTTTTTCCAACCTTATCTGCAGTATCTCCACAACCTCCTCCACCGCTACATCCAACGCCTCCTCATCTGTCCGGACAAGTGGGAGGTGGACCCAGGGAAGCTGTCGCCCTCCAGGATCGCCTCGGGCACTCTCCTTGCACCCGACGGCATCGGCACGTCGCCCATCGCCAGAGCCATCATCCAGGACTACTGCGCCCGCAAACAAAGGCCCTCGGTCGATGCGGGCAGTCCCAACAGCTCCGCCACCGCCACCAGCCTCTCCCACCTCGCGTTGCTCAACAGCGGACGCGTGGCACAGCCCGGCAGTCTGGTCTACAGCCAGACCCAGCTGCTGCAACACCTGGACCTCGTGTGGGAGACCGTGCGAGCGAGCCTGGCCGAATTCCCCAGGTATGACGTTGGCATTACCCCTAGAGAATCCCACGACTTATACTAAGACAAAATACGCCCATGGAACCCCCATGACAAGAAGAAAGCAAAAGGGGCTTGAGGTCTATGATGTTTCGAAGAGATTTACCTTTAGACAAACCTGATTGAAGGGGATGGGAGGGGTCATCCAATCTACGAGCAGCGATGAGTTTAAAACTAGTGAACTGGCGTTCAATGATGGTCTCTGTGATGGAGAGCATAGGTATGTGTTGTAGAGAGAGAGAGAGAGAGAGCGGGGTTTGGGGTGACAGCGACCACGGATTGATGCATTCAATCAAACAAAACTATTTTTTCCCTCACCTCTCCAGGCCTCTGCTGGAGGTGTTTTCGTCCTTCCGTGCTGTCCTCCAGCCTATCAAAGGCGTGGAATTCTGCGACAAACTTATCTCGGCGTGTATATTTCTCCGTTTCATCTGTCCTGCCATCCTGACTCCCTCGTTGTTTGGGCTAGCCAGCACCTTTCCTGGCGAGACCAACTGCCAACGCAATCTCACCCTGGTGGCGAAATCCCTCCAATCACTCGCTAATCTGGCCACCTTCGGGGATAAAGTATGTCGGTCGCTTCCCCATGCCTCCCTAAACCCCCCCCCCCCCAATCATCTAAATCGTTTAAAATCGTAGTTGGCAGGTGAAATGAAGGGGATTTGTTTTTTGCTCATTGAGTTTCCTTTCAGGGTTTTTTCGGGTGACCACATACCTTAAACTTCGGTTGAAAACAGCAAAATATGAAGGTTTTGGGAAACTCGAGAGATCGTGAAGCGAATTGGATTAACAGCCAGTAGTTCGACGATTCTTCCACGATGACTCGCACCGACAACTCCTAAAGCGCCCAATTAGTACCCCGATAAGGGTAGCACGATACACAGCCCCCACAATTGACCTGACGGGAAGCGTTGCACTCAAAAGAGAGGCTTCATAGCAGGGAAGTGGCCGGAACGCGCAGCTTTTTCAATGGTTTCGTTTGATCCCCAATCTTGGGACCAATCTTGACCTCAGCGACTGAGGGCGTTGACCTAACAGGGAAAAGTGTGGTCGTGATTTTTAATGAGAGTAAAGTTTGAATGGAGTGTGTGCTTAATAATTCCCAATATTTTGAATTATAAATTGAGGTTGTTTTATTCTTGCGAATGACGACGCTGAAATTTGTCGCGACTGCTTTATTGCAGCTTTTCCCTTGCCTGAAAACAACGTTTTCTGTGCCGTAGATGTTTACTAACAGTTTAATTGGTTTTCGGCAACGCATCGACAGTCATGCCCGCAGTATGGGACACCGATAAATCACCGCGTTAGATCCCGTTCCGTGGGGATAGCCTTAAAGTCGAACTCTTTATTCCCTATCCACCCCCCGCCCTCGAACCGAATTCTACCGAAATTTCACCGTTTTTGTTTACTACCATCGGGGACACGCCCCAGAATTCGGTTCGCCCTCAAAAGTGTACCGTTGTTTACTTGTGTGTGTTGCATTTTGCTTCCCATTGCCAATAGGAAGTGTTTGTGTGTACGTGCGCGTGTGTGCTTGGCCAAGCTCTACTGTTTAGTCTTGAATTATTCAATGAATGTGGTACATCTCCACACGGGTGTACTGTTGTTCGGGGGGGCTAATTTGGCCAGTGGAAGTGGAGGTCACTGGTGAAATCACGGATGCACTTTTGTGATGTTTCTGTTAGGTTTTATGCTGCGAATTTGGTTCTAATTACGTGGCATTAAATGGAAATTCGCGGGTTCTAGGCTTTAGGGCATGTGTCCCTCAGAATAGTCACGGGGGGGATTCTCAGGCCAGGGATTTTGTTGTTTTTGCTGCCATAGATCGACGCTTCAAGCACCATAATATCAAAAGTTTTGTTGCACCGATAAGGTCAGGTTTCTCTGAGATAATGGCGGGTTACTTCCGCCAGTTCCAGAGGCCTTCTTCCTTCCGTAGAGACGACACCGCATTCCGGATCTTTCGGCGGTTATTTCTCCATCTTTTTTCTCGAAAAGTGTTCCTTTACAAACCTCACCGGTGTCTTCGGTCAACCCAATTCAGCCCACCCTGTCCCTTGTGTAGATGTGCTTGTTGTTGTTGTTGTTGTTGTTGTTGTTGTTGTTGTTGTTGTTGTTGTTGTTGTTGTCCCAGTCTCAGGGCTACTCGGAGGTTCTCGTTCCATTCCCCGGATTACTCCGGCCTTCTCCGCCGAGGTACTGGAGATGCTGGGCCGAAGCTTTCCGGTGGCCCTGAATTCCGTGGAGAAGGCATTTCTGTGCCAACCCTTGGATCCCTTCACGGGCGTTGAGAGCAAAGGCAGTGTCACCCATCATTTGACCCTTACGACTGCAACTGTGCATTGCCACTTTGACCTTTCCTGACGTTATCATGCGGATGCCGCAGTCCCTGTTTCCGGGTCAACTCAAACCGCATCAAAGCCTTAGGAAAATGCCTCAACTGCTCCCTTTATAATGTACAGTTCTCCACTATTTTTCCGCAGCTCCGATATTCAACATTTAGGACTATTTTTACAATAATGACCTTTTATAGTCTGCTCAGTCTATCACACAATCATCAATCATCCCCATTGTGCTAGGGTGCTCTCTTCTTGATATTAGTTGACCCCCCCCTCCCCCAACCCGACCTCCCCTGTTCTCGCCGGTTCAAAGGAGGATCAATTTGCCCACGGCGGAAAATCGCATTTTGGTCATTCTCTCACACCAGATATAATCAATTAGGAGGTCCCTCCCTCTCTCCTGTTAAATGCTAATACTCGTGACCTTAGTGATTCCATAATTATTGTTAATCGACAGAACCAATAACAGTACAAATAAACCCGGGTGGCGTGCAAATAAGGTTTCGGCGCATTCAGCGTATCCGCTCTTCTTGAGTTTGAGGTCAATGGAACATTTGTGTTACAGCTGCCCTTAACGCGATATTTGAACGCCAATTGCCCCTATTTTGGTCGCAGCGTTATTGGTTTAAATGCGGTGTCTCAGTAGAACAAGAGCGGCCACGCATATCGCCATATCCTAGTTGTTCCCTTGTGTGGTGTCAGAATGTTGACCTTAATAAAGCGATTATCATTATTATTACTCCGCTCGAGTGATCCTTAACCGCTGCACACCCATAGGAGTTTCTTAATTCCTTAAACTTTGTATCGGGGTGCAGATTGCAACTAAGATTTTGCTTGAAATCGTATTCTTAAGACTACACATCACAGAAATCCGTTTATTTGTTAAAAAAAGGCTCCTTCAAGTCAAACAAGAAGCATCTTTTGGAATTGTTACCAGCCTCTTGTTCTGCAATTGCGCGCCATGCCACGTCATGTGAATTTCTTTATTATTCACCAACTACTGCAGCGCAGCCTGTTATGCCACTTATTGGCACACTTTTCTAATTGCCCCAATCCTCGCCAGATAGTTTAAAAGTGATGGTAAGCGGAGTTTCCCATGTTCCCACGCTCCTTCGCCGTTTTTTCAACCACCCCTTTTGTTGCAGGAACCTTTTATGCGATTTATGAACGCCTACGTGGAGCAGCAGATTCCGCTGATGCGCAACTTCCTACGGGGAATCTCCTCGCCGAAGTCATCGTCGTTGTCGTCTTCCACGGCAGCCGCCGTCCAACACGTCGACTGTGGGTACGAATTGGCCTGTCTGCAGAGCATTTGTTCCGAGCTGCTTGGACGACCAAACTCGTCGGAGCCCGATCACCCGAACCAGACCTCCTCCTCCTCCACCGGCTCCTTCTCCTCATCGGTGGGTTTTTTTAAAATCTAAATGCTGGTATTTGAGCTTGTTGGTCCATGTGAGAATGGTGCGTTAAGGATACGCGCGTGGGTGATCGTCGTGGAAGAATACCTGGGGCCGCGGTGACATTCCCTAGAAGCTGATGGGAACACAAATTCGGCGGGACTATGTGCCTGGAGCTCTAGACAACAATCTACTCTTCCCAACTCCACGTCCTCTTCGGAAGTAAATCCCCCGGAGAACACGCAAAGGGAAACTTCGGCGGACTGGTCGGAGGAGATCCAACGATCAGGAAGGCGGTTCCTGGACGCACGCGAATGGCTCGAGTGCCTAGTCACCCCTCCAAACTTCACGACACTCGTGAAGCCGGATTAGCCTGTCGAAGGAGATGGCCTCACCAAAGGAGAAAAGTACCTGGGATTCTGGGCACAACCTCCTACGTGGGCGAGCCCACCAAACGAGCCACCGGAACCTGCGGCATCAACAACAGTCAGAACCACTGCTACGTTTTTCTTGTACGTGCTCAATTACAATCGACTGCTGTTGTCTTGTGGACTACGAAAAACGAGCCCCAAGCTGCCCAGAGATAATGCCAACATTCGTCCCTTCAAATGACTCTCTGGGGGCACGCGGAGTACATTATTGCTTGGAAACAGGTTCGGGATATTTTATTCCGCGGTGTAGTGGCACTTTTTGTCTGCGTTGTGTCACTCGCGTCATGTCTGAGCCAATTGGAGCCCTCATCGTTTTCTCACAGTTCCTCGCCAGGGCGTTTTGGGGATCCCAACTCATCCACACACACACACACACACCATATTCACGACCCCCCCCCCACCTCAGCTTCGTAGGTTCGCCAGTTGTTTTTCGTCTGGTTAAGTGCCTCCCACACTCCACGGATCGCGTCGGCAACGCCTTGCAAGGTTTGCAGAGCGACATGTGGACATCTGTCGGCTCTGTTGCTGAGAGACCTGGGTTCGACTCCCAGGCCGGGTGGTCACTAAATATTCCTGAGAAATATTCCCTAGAAATTTCATCCATGAAGCCGCCGAGAGAATTCTATTTAATTTGGAATTGCATCTTACGGTGTTATTCGCGATTACGTGATTGGTTAACCGGTTTTCTAAACTAGCCCACGGTTGCATTTCAGTGTCAAGAATAATGGTTTTCGAGTCCTTGGTCGCAGATCTTTTAAATAGTTATCTCGGCAATTATTTGGAGACTGTGAATGCATCACAATTGAATTTACGCCTGCTTTCGGGTTTGTGGATGTTTCAATTTTTTAAAATACCGATTATAGGTAACGTTGCTCTCGAAAATGTTGACGTTCGGGCTAATTCTATTTAATTTGGAATTGCGTCGCACTATCATCTTAAGATAATAGCTTTAATACTTCGTTAATGTCAAAATGACAAAAACGGCATACGCCCTGTCCTCCGCCCAGATGACCTTCATAAATCGCAACATCGGCTAATCTGCCCTGCCACGTTGGATACATGAGACGATATGGAGCGCCACTTTGATGTCTTTTCAACGGCCCTTCACGTGCGGGTGGGTTTTGTGTAATTCGTGAGGACGTTGAAGTTCTACTCTGGCATTATTTGAACCTCTTTTGTAATTTGATTGCCAACAACCAACCTAGATGAGGGTGTCTGTGCGGGTTACGCGTGGAATAAGAGAGAAATCGAGAGAGTTATTTGTAATTATTTAATCCCCCGCTTAGTGCCTCTGTTAATTTTGGCCAGAAGAGAGGAATCAGACACTTGAGGGTTGCCCACTTGACCGATATTGGCCCGAGCGCTTGATCGCGACATTACTGAGCCCCGTGTTTGATAGATCAACGCGATCTTCGTTAGTGTAGCATCCATACCAAATAATTGGCGGCTCGCCTCGTTTTGGGCTTTAGTACTTCTACGCATGTATTACTATTATACGACTACTTTACTACCACTGTACTATACTACTTTTATGCACAGAATTCGTGCGGGACTCGGCCATGTCTGTTGAACGCGCAGCGACCTTGAGGCTGTCGGGTGGTGGTGGTGGCGGAAGCAGAAAGTGGAGGGGGGGTTGAGGCGGGGGTGGGTGAGTGAGTGGCAACTATGGCCAGACGGCATTTTGGCATTGCGAGCGGTTTGCTCGATAACCGCTTTCAGACATGGCTATTACCGTCTCACCAGAGAGCCATTTTTAACCGAAAATGAGCCCAACTTATCTTCTTGTTGCCCGCCGAAATCCTCAATCGTGATTGGTTAATCCCTGTTATTCTTTCTTTCTCCTTCAGCTGGTGGCCTCAACGTCCAGTGGCGTCTCCCCCCTGACCTCCCTGCCAACCGCACTCGCTCGTCTCCCGCTTGTGATTGGACACCTCGACAGTCTGCGAGAGGGCACCGCGAGTCTAGCGGAGGAGGCCGTTGGTGGTATCACTTTGGAGGGACCCCAGCGCCACTCCAGGTCTTCCGCCACCCAGCATTCTATGAGCTCTTCGCGAATCCTGTCACGCGTCCAGCTCCATGACAATGGTCTGGCTGGAGACACCTCTTTGGGGGTTCGAAAGACCAGGAAGTCGCAGGGTCCATCGGTTGTTCCGACACTGCAAAGACCGACTGCGGTGCGACCGAACATGCGGACGGCATCACCGAAATGGCTTCATTCGAGGTACAGCGTCGGAGATGATGGCGATGACGTTGATGACTGTGATGATGATGACGAGGTGCCCTTGAGGGACCTCATCACGGTTTCGCCGTTCGTTCAAAGCAAAACGAATAACTGGGCTGTTGCTGCCAACGAATTCCCGTTGCGTCAGGAGGTTGATGTGGACTATGACGATCCTTATATTGACGAGGAGATTGACACTGTGAGTTCCCCCACCAGAAGATGCAATTCCGACTCATTATACTATTGGTCGATAGCTGCCCTAGATGCCTTCGGCAGGGATTTTTACCGACCTTTTATCTTACCTAGAGCGCCTTGCGTCGCAGGACAATTTACGATGCCCCCTATGAGGAGTCTGATACCACCAGCATCTCGGTCACCACAACAGGCATTCCCGGATGTGGAGGAGGAGGAGGAGATGGTGCCTTGAGTCCTCTCCACACACCCCAGTTTCCAGCCGCGCCCAGCGCTTTCTCGCTATACCGGAGGCCTCCTGGTGGTAGCAGCAGCAGTGGCGGTACATCACCCTCAGCCCAGCCTCCACACGTGGAGGACTCGACAGTTCCGCAATTAACGGTCGTCACCTCGGTCTCCCTGGGACAGACTTCACGCACATCCAGCGGGATATCCTCGACCAGCCCCTGCGGAACCACCAGGGAAACTCCCCGCAGACTGCCGCTCACTTCGGTAAAGGAGAACGTTCTCCAGGAGGCCCTGAGGAATGCCACCCTGACACAGGTAGGCTTGGGTCAATAGAGAAAGACTGGCCCTGGCGTTGTGTTCTTGATCTGTGTTTAAACATTCCAGACGAGACCCCGACTCTCTCAATATTCAACGGCTTCCTCGTCCTCCGGTCGCTCTTCATTGCCTTCCAAACAGGACACCGACGGGAGCGTCGGCGACGTCATTCACCATTATTGCAACCGCTCAGCGCTGAATCCGATTGGCTCGATGTCTGCGGCACAAAAGATGTCAATCTCGATAGACAGCACCTTCTACCACCCACACAACACGGATTATGAATTCGCCAATGACTCAACTACCACCACATCGGCCACCTTGACCACAGGAACCGCGAAGGAGCCTTCGACGCCCTACTGGACCTTCAGCGCGCCCAGTGGGAGCGAACGGAAGGTGACGACGGGGAATGGTCTTCCTCGAGCAACTACCATCAAACCCGCTTGGGTCGCCATTCAAAAGCAAACCCAGGCGGCGACGACGACGACGACGACGACGAAGCCGATGTTGGTGGAAAATGAACAGCTGCTATCGACTACATTGGAGGAGTTGGGTGACGCTGTTGCATGGTAAATGCGGTTTCCTTTTCTTTATTGAATTTGTGATCACTTAACTCACCACTGTGTGTGTGTGTGCGAACAATCGCGGGATATTAATGACCAATGGGGAAAGGGGTACAGCAGGCAACGGCCAATCTGGACCCGAGCAAGTGTGACGCTGTTCCAATTGTGGGATCCTGACCTAAGACATATTAGACCTTCGCTGGGGGGTTTGTAACGGTAATCGTAGAACATGGATACACATCCCAGGCAGCCATAATGAGGAGACGCATTGAAATGAAAGGAATGGATATAATGAGGTAAACAGTTATAAATGGATGGAGAGGCAATATCGACTTAGGGAACAAATGGGATGGGTCTTCATAACGGGAAAACTACGATGCTGGCTTGGAAAGGGAGGAAGTTGCACTAGTCTCGGCGACTGTGGATGAAGGCGGCTGTGTCCTTGTGAAATCCAGTGTGAGGCATCCTGTATTGGAGGGGAGAGTGTTTGGTCTCACTCTAGATGAACCAGATTGCAGTCTTCGCCGTCATAGAAGACGGCCACCCCGTCTGAAGTTGGTTGACACGAGGTCGCGTCCTATTAGCGCGCCGTAGACATTGTGCGTCCTTCATATCCCGCGCTATGTTCTGGTAAAACACCGGGGCGTTACACAAGGTGCGGATGAAATAATGATGGTTGTTTTTTGCTGTGAGTTTTGTTCAAATTGTACATTTCGCTCATTTGGCATGCTCTTTACGACTTTCGAATTGGCTGATGGCAACTGAAGTCCGTAACTGTCTGCCGGTTTAATTAATATCAATAATGATGGCTCCGACGTCCACTTCAGTGTCTTAACTCGTAGCTTCGTTAATTTCATTATACAAGGGGTCCAATAAGAGCCTGTCGGGATTTACGCGTGTTGACCAATGAAATGTGAGTACGACATTATGAGCGGTGTAAATGTCGAGTGTTATCTCAATGACAAGCGATAATTGGAAAAAGTCGCGAATATAGAAATACCGTCCTTTTATACAATCTTGGTATGGTATCTTGGTGAAGGAGCCGCCGGCTTTTGCTTAACCACCAGTCAGCTGTCTTGTGTTGTCTTATTTTCTAATCAAGATTCACTCCGGATTTACCTCATCTGGGCACGGGGGTCCGCATTAATGGGAGCGTCAACAACAACAATACAATAATATTCGCTTTATTAAGGTCACGAGGACCAAAACCTTCAGCATTAAAATTTACAATAAACAAACATGTTACAGGACGTGACGATTATACGTAGAAAATGCAGAATAAGTTAAGAAGAATAAAAGAAGTAACATCAAGCTAAATTAGCAAGAAAGGCCAATTTAACCTACGAAGTATAAAAAGTTTGGCAAACGGGAAATGGCGGCCATTGAAAGGCAGCCCTATCCAAAACGCGCGCCGATATGCAAATATGTATGAGAAAAGGGTACCGACAGCAAACAACAGTCAGTTGTAAAGAGGCGGGCTACAATTCCTCGGTGAAGTGTGAGTCCAAGTCGCGATGGAAAACGTCCAGCAGCTGATTTCTCAGAGACCGTTGGCCTCTGGGAGTGTCTTCGTCCTCCACCACAGCCACCAGGCTCCTCCGGTAAACTTGAAGTAGTCGCCGGACCAATTGGAGGTGCCGACATAAAATGTCCCATCTGTGACCCATCTGTATTGGTTGTGATTGACTCGCGCAAAGGGAATCGCTCGTTGTTCAGGTGTTTCCGCGGGCACCGCAAAGAAACGAACTCTGATTTTGCCTCTTCCCGCCCTGTCGAGGGAACGCAGGGAGCGTCAAATTACGACCAATGGGACGCATTCTCGATGCTGCGTGACGAATTGTAGCAGAACCCCGAGAAGCGGTTCAGGCAAAAAGACGCATCTCTAATTTGAACTGGGTTTCGTCTTGATACGGGATTCACTGGCACCCTCCACTGCGACACCACGACAAACAGCCTAGCTGCTCACCCAATGAGATCGCACAATCCTGAAATAGGTAGAAATAAGAATTGTCCTGTTAAGGTCACGAGGACAAAAACGGTTGACGGGTAGGGAATGACCGAAAGACACAGCCGTTGTCTTGGTTGTCATGGAGACGGGCTGCAAAATTGAGGTGATGGGGGTGGGGTCACTGGTTTAAAAAACGACCATTGAAACTGCCGATGTGAAGCCGGTCAGATTGAATGTAATCACAAATCCACACATTGAAATTAGAAGGATCGGGATTTGCGGAAAGACGAAGGAAAGTGAAAAAACCGCCTACGTGAAGGCGAAGGAGAGGCGATAAGCCTGTGGGTGAATATATATAACTGCACTAGAAGGAGGTAAAAGCCATCAAGACGCGCGGAAAAAGTAACATCGACGAAGCAGCCAAGGAGAACTTCTTGGGGGTAAAAAACAACAACAGCGCGTGCCTTTGTTGTGTCAGACATTTCTTTCCTTTAAAGCGTGAAAAAATAGTGGGGTGTGGCCGATAATCCGATAACAACGGCTAATCCTCCAATGGGGCGGTCGCCTGGGGACTGGCCATGCGCGAAGTTTAGGGTCTGTAATCGTCCACAGCCCCCCTCTGTGTTGGTTCAGCGTTTAATGATGATGATGATGCAGCGGCCACCTGGACCTCTTTTTGCCAAGATTCTTCGTGGCGCCGGGTCATCCTCTGCAGGTGATGACTCACCAAAAAAAGGTTCACCGGTGTCACTTTGCAACTTGACCTCGATCAGCCAATCAGGCTTTTGTTTGTCCCTTATTTGGTTCAAAACAGGACGGAGGCATCTTACACCGACATTTCGCAGTGACAAGTTCAGACTTAAGTACCATGGCCTCTGTGTGCCCGGGCTTCTTATAAATTTATCTTAATTGCTCTCACCAGCAACTAGCAATGCTCTCGATAATTAAAAATGCCTCAAAACAGTCCAATGGGGATGCTCTCTATTAATACGTTTTCTTTGGCGCGGCTATATCCTGCCAAGGTCAACGAAGTCGCGGTTTGCAGGATTTTGCAGGTTCTCCGATTTTGTCACATAATTTGTCACTCATTTGACACCCCGGCCGCCGCTAAGCTCTCCGTAGCATGAGACAGGAGTGAGATTCGAGACGTATCATTGGGATTTGGTAACGGTTACGTCCTCAATGCCACCCGGTCCCATAGTACGTAAATTTGAGTCCGCTAGTTGTTGTACTTACTCGTATTCTTATAGAACTCCGTTTCATTGGGTCCCGGTAAGTTGTTTGCGTGTTCCGTACCTAACTGGTTCGGTTTGGCGGTGTTCTATTGGCCCGTGGCCTTTATATTTCACTCCCGCGTCCCCCTTTATTTTCCAGGCTCGAGCGAGAACGCACGGACCTGCTCAATAAACAGGAGATGCTGCTTTTCCACAGTCGTCCGCGTTCCCGACCCTTCCATGGAGATGAGGGGGCCGGTGGCAGTGGAATCCCAGTTGTCAAGAGTACACCAGTGGTGTCCACCTTCGTGAAGGGCCAATCCATGACAGCCTACACCGATCCCCCGGCCACCCATCCCACATTGACCCCCCACACATCAACCCCAACCCTCCAATGGCTGACATGCGACGACTCCCCGATCAACTCGGCGACCACTGCTTCCACCGTCGCCGAGGAATCAACCGCTCTGAAGAAGTCGACGAACAGTCTCGCAGACCAACACCTCCCTCGCCAGGCCGTCTCGAAGACGTTCACTCTGAATCACTCCGGTTCTGCGTCTGTCTGTTCTCTCCAACAGAGTCGCGAAAACAGCGACTCGCCTGACCTCTCCGGGAACAACAAAACCCCCCCAGTCTTCCGTCACCGAGTTTCGTCCATTACTTTCACGAGTAAAGTAACCCCTCAACTTTCTTGTCCCGCGACGTTGGACATGGAGATGAGCTACCCGAGGGACCCCGAAACGGTGCCCGATTTCATCCCGATGCCACCTCAGCGAAGACCACAGAGACATTTTACCTCGACGTCCAACTGCAACCTCTACACACCCAATAAGAGTCAGAATTTGGTGGAGCCCGATAGGATTCAGAGGGGCAGCGGTAGTTTTGTAATATCCAGTTCTCCACTTCCAACCTGACATCATCATTCCCCGCCACCAGACTCCTTCCAGACTCTAAATCTACCCGCCCCCCCCCCACCCATATCACTCTTGTAAAGGCTTCCGATAAGTTATATTTTGTTTGAGTTTTACCGCCGGGCCTGTTGATGTTATTTTCGGAGAGGATGTTCTGGTTCATTTTGTACTGAAGGCAAAACCGTTCCGACGTTTCCCAAATGCCACTTCGGTGTATGGAGTACGAGGAAGGGGGGGTGGCCGTTGCCACGTTGAGGTCGACCCACCTACTGGCACTCGACAACTCTCACCTCAGTGGCGTGTAGAAGCATCCACGCCCAGTTTAAGCGCTTGACAGTTGGCTAACTGTATGTGTGACTAACTGGGTGTTTGGGTGTGGACTGTTTTCGAGGTGTGCATCAACGAATGCTGGCGGACTACTTCCGCTTGATGTCGCTACGTCGCATTTGAATGTACGGCGGTCAGTATGCCAGCTCTCGTGGTGAGAGATCTGGTTTCAACTGCCGATTCTTCACGGAAGTGCCATCTATGAAGTAGCTGGATAGCCGGACAAATTGTAATTTTTCTGGGATCTCCAATTCTCGCCTGTTCTAGCAGACTATAGCAAAGAGGGGATCTCCTGGAAGTAGCGATTCTTTTCTGTCGTCTAGATCTCTGCTGCCCTAACGAAGGTTGATTGTGTATTGAAAGTAGCCGCTGTATTGGGGTCACGAGCATTGAAGAGCTGTAATAGTACTGGTTTTTTTCAAATTGAGATTCTTTTTCAAATTCACAGTAAACGCTCATTTTGGTTGTGCATTTTTGGATGTATCAACAGGTCTTCAATGAATGAATAAAAAAGAATAACTTGCTAATGCCCCTGCCTACACGCTTGCAGATTTCGAATAGTTTCGTGCAAATTTCGATGAAATTTCGACATAATTCAGGCTCAATGACACTCCACCAGATTAGAATGCGCACCCAACAGTAACTCGAGAGCATTATAAAGGCTTCTCGACATATTTTCGTGGTTTTTCAAATGCCAAACTACGTCAAATTTGTTTGTTTGCTCAATTCCACAGTGGTGCGATCGGCAGTGTCAACATCCGCTGGCAGGGAAAATGTGATGATGACGCATTTTTGATGCACTTAACAGGTGACCGACGTGTAAATGCTACGGTTGGGTTCGAGGGACAGGATTCATTAAAAAAATAATTAAACTCTAGTAGAGAGTGGCCCCAAAAATGGCGAAAGGCCGTCTACAAGAGCCCTCATTATTGATTCCTAGGGCGGTACAATCCGGTTTCATGAACTAAGCAAATTACAAAATCCAAGTTTCAAAAATTTGATTTATACGACTTTATCAAGCATCGAACAACACCAAAAAACGGTGTCAGATTCTTTAAACTGCGTGCAAACTGAGGCAAATATTGTTTATTACCCTGTATAACATCTCTGTTAAAATCAACAACCAAGATTAAACCCGACTATAGTCTGACTTTAATTAATTTTTAAACAAATTAATCGATTAATACATATCTAAGCGAGAATAAAGCTTTCATAATTGTTGAAAGGATTTGTGCAGAAATATCCACACCAACTCTAAAGGTAGTGTCTGGGATTGCCATAACTTTGCGCGCAATCGATCGGTGCCATGCTTACGCGCAATCGTTAACCAATGGTTGGTGTTAAGAGTGCTACTCACCCATAGGTAAGCCGCGCGCGCTATAAGCGTTTTTTACCCCTCACATTGGCGGAGATACACTGGACGAAAGATAACAAAAACGTCTCTGCAGCAGATCCGAAACCGACTTTGCCAACTTTCGAAGAAGCACTCACAGGAGACAATCACCTTGGCAAAAGGCATGATTTAGTATTCTTCGAATCTTTCTCGAAGGAATACTTCGGGTTACAGACTGTTATCTATCTGGTTCGTGACCCCTATTTACACACGTGGTTTGGGTCGAGGACTAATAACCGGACGACCACAGCGCCACCCGACTTATTGACAAACTTATATTTGACGAGCATAAAGCTACCGGGACACAGATTGTGATCTAAAACTATCAACATGAAATAGTGACGACTATGGTGCATCGGTTCGCGAATTTCGTTGCCCCATTGCAGTACGACACATACTAGTGACGCCAACAATTGCTGCATCTACGTCGAAAATTCGTTAGCAGCCGACGACAAAAATCCTGGTTTCATTTAATCTATACGACCGCGATCTGATCCGGAACATTCCCCTTTTACCTTCGCTACCTCCACTAGCTTCAGATGTAGGAGGTGGTTTGCGTAACTTAGTGTGCAATTCATCACATTCACCTAATGTGACAAGAGCTGATCGACGTTGCGCATACTCAAATTTGTCTGCCAATCGGTCGTGTTAAGTGTGTCTCATTCTTTGGTAAGCCACGGTGAACGCGCATAACGCATTTCAGATCGACTGGGTTTTAACTTCGATGTAGGGCACAAAATCATTTGCTGATAATTGGAGGACAGAGATAGGCGTCGCAAATTGCCGACAGGGCTCCAACTATTGCTTGAAAATAATATTTTTCACACTCTACCTTAACCTTTTGCCATCGTGCCATTGTGATTTTGGGTGAGTAGAAATGGCACAATTTACAAAGTTCAGTTTCAAGAGATTCCTTCAATAAAGTTTTCGAAAAATAATTAACAGGAAATTGCAATAGGATCTTATGTTATGGGCGAAATTATATAACAAATTCTCTATCCAACCATTAAAAAAAATTTGTTTGTTACTGTTTGGCATATTTCATTTGACCATTTCTATTGGCTAAGCATGACCTTAATCGCATATAAACAGCGTAACAATCTCCCTTGTCTCAATCATCGATGTAAGCCTTGAATGTAACTATTTTGATGTCCGGATTTTTGAATGTTCAGAATTGACATTCGGTTTTCCCCGATATTGGATTACTACCACTTAAACGCGCTAGATGGCAGCTGAATGTACCAGAAATATCGGCGCTTTAACATCTCTCTATACCTCGTACTGGGAAACCTCAGCGCTCGAACTGGCCATGGAGTTGCTCAACGGAAGAAATTGTGCAGGAGACGAGAGGAGTAGCTTACCCTTAACTCTCCCAATACTAGCTGCCGGTGAAGGTTCAGCACTTCTCAAATCTAAAAAAGAGACTTAAGTGATTGAGTCACTATTAAGGTTTACCCAATTTCGACGCCCTATTCGACGCTGTTTATTTCGAAACCTGGCGCAAAATGTATTCCAACCTTCATATGATCTCTAGCGCCCATAGCGGTTCTAAAATTGACCACATCCATCAAAAACTAAAATACAACTTTGTTCATTCTTCAGCGTCCCCGAACAGTATAAACGGAGACTTCCTTTTTCAAAATAAACTTAAAACCGCGCTTCGTTTCCAGATGAACCGAGGGCGACTGCTTCACAATTCCATTATTTTTGATTGTTCCAACGTTCAAAAAACTATATAACACATGATGAATCCTTCAAAATGTATTAAAGGCAAATTTCAGCCCCAAAAAACCGAATAATGTTTTGATAAAAATTATAAACAAAGTGAGCGTTTTATTCCATCAAAATCGGCCTTGAGATTATCAAATGCGGTGTTATTCGCGATTACGTGATTGGTTAACCGGTTTTCCAAACTAGCCCACGGTTTCATTTCAGTGTCAAGAATAATGGTTTTCGAGTCCTTGGTCGCAGATCTTTTAAATAGTTATCTCGGAAATTATTTGGAGACTGTGAATGCATCACAATTGAATTTAGGACTGCTTTCTGGTTTGTGGATGTTTCAATTTTTCAAAATACCGATTATAGGTAACGTTGCTCTCGAAAATGTTGACGTTCGGGCTACTGCATTTGACGAGTTTTCTCTTCCTATGCGAGTTGTGCAGGGCCATATACGTATGCGCAGGTGGATTTATAATATTTTCTAGGTCACTTTAAACTAAAAATTCCATTCAAGAATTTGTATACCGAACCGGTTGTTGCTGAACTGGATGGGTTATACATTTTAGCAGTCCCACGCCAAGGTTAGCGATGTTGCAGAGTTTAATTCCCAATAGGTGTTGTGTACGATGAAAGCAAAGAGCGTAATTATAAGAGGGAGACAAAACGGAAGACATTAGCAGCCCTCGAAGAATTGAAAAAGGAACGTTTGACAGGTTTGTATTTTCACTTTACGCAACAAGTATTTCGAAGCAAAAGGTACAGATCAAGATTCTTTCTTGGAGAAATTGGCTGCTCAGATCATAAAGAATGTACAAGTCAAAATCGAAAACATTCACATTCGATACGAAGATCAAACAACTATTCCTGGAATGCGTTTTTCTGCCGGAATTACGTTGAAATGCCTATCATTTCAGGTAGGGATAACATTATCAACAATCACTCTGTAGACATGCGATAATGCGGGGAAACCTTTGCTGATAAGCAACGACTTGGGAAAGGAATTTTTTAAGGCAAGCTACTCCTCCTTTCGGGAAATCGCTGTGTTATTTTTATTTATTTTCGTGTGTAACTTTCTCTTTAGTCCGTGCATCTAAATTCACTATCTGTGTATTGGAATCACGACACGAAGATCTACGCCGGTCTTCCTGTCGGTCCACTGAGAGTAAGGTCTAAAACTATTTGACATAACCTCTCGTAGAATGTAATGCAGTCCTGCATTGATAGTGCAGAAAATTCCCCAGTTGGTATTGACTACAGTAAGTTTCCGTTTCGCAGTTTCCGAATCAATCGCGTTTTTCTTGTAGTCATCCGACCGATCTCCTTTCACGCTATGCTTCATGTCCACATGCAACCTGAGAAAATCCAGTTTTCGATTCCTCAAGTTACAGTTGACATTAAATTCGAAGAAATCGAAATTGGATTCCAACAAAACCAGTACGCTGGCCTCGTTCAGCTCTTGGACTCTGTCGATCGACTCATTCTGCAGAACAAATTCTGGAAGTACAAATCCCTTGTTCATCAAACCAATAGCGCACACTCCAGGTAACCATCGGCTACGAAACACCTGCCTGTGTGCTGTCTTGATTTGGCTCTTTATATCAGTAGTTGCAGTAGTATTGCTAAATGCACGTTTGCCTTTTGTTTTGCATCCTAGCTCCTCGCGGTACGCTCAGTTCCTTTTTATTTTACTTGAAACTTTAACCGTGTTTCGTTTCTCACTCTCGAGGTATCGTTTTTTGTGTCTCTCAAAGGTGGAAGTTCGCTTACACAGTTGTTTTGGAGGAGATCGTTCGTCGGCGGTCGAAAATGTGGTCCTGGCGACATATGCAGGAGCACCGCCACATGGTGCGAGACTACGTCGATTTGTGGTCAAAAACCCTCCTCAAGGAGACCCTATCGGTTCAGGAAAAGGCGAAATTAGAGGTACGTCACCCTAGCAACCTAAAAACCACCATTTGTATTGATTATTCACGTCTTATTTTCGCATTAGCACTATGAAGATGAGCTGGATATATTGAACCTGACATTGGCACGCCAACATGCAGAAGTTAAAGTAAGTGAAGCCTTTTGACATTTATTTACTATTTGCTTCGATTTCGTTTTTGAGATCCATAATTATTTGGCTAAATGCAGCTGCCAAATATCCAAAGTTGTACCGGTAACCTTTTTGATTATCGAATTCATTTTCTTCGAGATGGATGATATTTTAGCCGGATGGAGGCACCAGATTTCTCAAGGTGTAACAGAGATGGTTTTTTATAATTGGATTTTATTTTATTTCAAAATTGATAATTCCCGAAGGAGCATCAGATTATTAGATTGCATTTTTTTATCTTCAAAATTACCGGGTTCATCTATTGGGCAACTAGAGATGGGTCTACGTCAACCATAAAAATCACCTTTCAGGTTTCCAATCAGCAAAAAAAGAAGAAACGGTTTCAAGGGGTAAGATTGCGTGCTCTCCGTGTCTTGTGCAAATTGTCGTAGCACTCCTGATTATTTTAAAAAAATACCTTAACCGCAACGCATTGCCTATTTCGAGCTGCGGTATCGATTTCCACGCATTTCTGGTGTCAATTACCGCGCATAATGACATGACAGAGGCCCCACGACCATGATCCCAGGCTGTTTGCCTAGACGCCGACATAATTACCGAGTAATTGCCCTTCTATCGGAATCCTGGTCGAATTGGTGATGGATGTCGTCTTGTGATTATTAAACGCACGAGGGACGCGCACGC
This sequence comes from Proteocephalus fallax, assembly GCA_028672205.1. Taxonomy (NCBI): domain Eukaryota; kingdom Metazoa; phylum Platyhelminthes; class Cestoda; order Proteocephalidea; family Proteocephalidae; genus Proteocephalus; species Proteocephalus fallax. Next base: position 649,172 of record JAPUBX010000359.1, read on the forward strand.
CATCTTCTCTTACATTTATGCTCTTCCCACAGGCCTCCAAGAAGAAAAGAAAGGCCCAAATTGACTCGGAGAGCGGGGCATCCTCCTCCGGGTGGTTTTCGTGGTTGTCGGGGGGCAAGAAGGCGGTGGCTGGAGGTGGTGATGACTCGGCGGACCTGAGTGCGCGTGTGCAGCATGAGATGACCTCCGAGGAGAAGCAGCGGCTCTATGCGGTACTCGACTACTCGGGGGAGGGCGTGCGGAGAAGCAACTTTCCCGCCGACTACGTCTCCATGCTAGTCAATTTCGCCCTCGGAGGAATGACCCTCACGCTCTGCAACAACGAGCTCAAGTAGGTTATTCATTGCGCCTCGTCCCCTTCAAATATGCGCTCATTTACGGTCAATTGCTCCATCCAATCGGTCTCAAGGATGAGACGGGCAGAGGGGCCTGCCCGCCTATAGTCCATCCACTTGGGGTCGGAGATCGGCTCCGTCATCCGGCCTGTTCCACATCTTCGGGTGGCACAGCAGTAGACGCCGCCATACGAAATTGTAAAATCGCTCCAACTACGCTATATGTTGTTGTTGTTACAGCGTCTGTGGATTGCTCCTCATTGGACGGCTGAACCCAAGATCCCCAGTGAAGTCTCGAAGTTGAGGTTTTTGTTGCAGCGTCTTGTGGTCCTGGGTGGTTCCCATAGTTTTCGCGTCCCGAAAAGATCAATCCATGATCCCCAGTGCGTCGAAGAGTCTTAAAAGCGCTGCTGTTGTTACAGCGTCTGTGGGTGTTCTTTAGTTTCTTGTGCACTACTAGGTCCAAATTGAGAAATTTTGCATGCTTTTTGGGGGGGGGGGATTGGCGTCCCCAGCACCACCCGGCAGAACTTGAACCGCCTTCCTGGCCGTTGGGACCTGGGTTAGGGCCTGGGGATATCCTGAGGCATGACAGACCACGCATCTCCTCCGCCCAATGCGCCGAGTTTTACAACGCTTGTTCACTGACAGATTTACTTACCAGTCCGTCTACCCGCACCACGTTTAGTCCGTCTGTCCGCGGTTGACCGCCAACGAGGTGCTTGCAGCTACTTGTAGCCGTGTAGACCTTCCCGGTCGTTGCATCCTTCCCCCTGTCTGCCGGGGTTTTCCATCGCCTGTTTCCAGCTGTTTCTGCCCTCACCATGTCAGTCTGTTCGTCGTCGTCGTCGCCTCACACAGACACTGAGGGCGCATTCCTGGTGTCCTTATCAGTAGTCTTTTTTATGGGGAGTTGCTGCATGCCGTAGTGATTTGAGGCATCGCCTGTGACTACTATTAAATTTAGTAAGTAACCGAAACGTGGTTAACCTTACTGTTCGTGGTGCCGAAGCACGACACGTCGATTCCGATTGGTTCTACAATTCGCATGTGAAATTATGCAATCGATGGCTTTGTGTTTTGACGGCACTGTTGGGTGCAGTGATCTTGGATTTTCAGCATCCCACGTTTTTGGTGGTTCTTGCATGATTGATAGGGGCTTGGCGTTGGTCTTAACTACCTAGCTTTATCCCAAACCATTGGCTTGATTCTTACGGTCACGTGACACCCCAAAACGAACCAAATTTCTACAGCAACTACTGTCAAGTCATCAATATGAACTGCAGAAGGAGTTTTTTGCGTATGTGTTTGGGTTCTCTGGAAGTCTGGAAATAGTCTCTTAAAAAATAATTCAACCCCGGAACAATAATTTTTCAAACCCAGCAACTGGTTGTAACGCACACCACCACGGGCACCCCGGCATGGGGGTGGGGTGGTGGTGTGCTTGGTTGCTTGTTTGTTGCGATGGGATCCTCTGGGGTAGGTATTTTGCGAATTCCGATTGGACGCGCTCGTCGATCGGAGACCAGGTCGGAGCAGATGGTGGTCCAGTTCTCTTGCCAGCGGCGCTTCAGGTCCGCGTTGACGGCGCTACCCTGTGATTGGTGGCTGCGAAGAACAGCGGTTCGTGAGGTCTGATCGACCTCAGACGTGGTAAAACCACTGCAGCCGGCCGCGTTGTACAATTCTGGACAGCTATAGCTCTTAATTAGCAGCCAAAAAAGTGTATAATTGTCTCTTTCGATGGAGATTGGTGTCTCGGCGATCCGTTTAAACGTTTCGGCCAATTCCTCCACCCATCACAGCAACGCCTACACAATCAAGGTCCCAATTTATGTCGGCTTGGAACCTCCGCTTTCTCCGTGATGAAAACGTGTATTCCTGATTCCCAAGGCGCACCTGACCCATGACCACAAAGATTAATGGGCTCTGATAGGCGCGTAATTCTTGCAGCATCAACAGCGCCTACCACCCCTCCGTGGGTGTTCTGGGAATCCCCGTCGCTTGGGTGGCCTGATGCCGTAGTGGGTAAAATCCTCGCTCTGTTGGTAAGAGACTTAATTCGCAGCCAGAAAATGTTTAACTGCAAGCCCTGGCGGTACGAGTCCACGTTTTCGATTGCCCACCTCGCCAAACTGGTCGTGGAGACAGCAAAAGACAGGGGATTGAGAACGCCGCGTGTCTGGTCGGCGTACAACATTGCTTAACAGCTGCATCTTCGATGCGCAGTGGTCAGGTTTCGCTATGACGGATTGCAGACACGCACCTTCCACGTTGTGGCATCTCCCACCTTCTTCTAATTGAAGCTGACCCTCCTCTTTTGTTCTGCCCTCTCCCCCTCCCCCCATTCAAGGAACCCCAGACTCCTGAAACTGCAAATGAATGCGCTCACGGCCAATGTGAAACAACGATCGGGAGACGACGCGTTGGAGTGAGTCTACTTTTTTAAATTGTGCACACAAACAATTTAAAAACTCCTTATACAGCTTATTTACAGGTTTATTACATTTTTATGCGTGAACTATTCGATCTGGTTATGTTGTCGGTTGGAGCAACTACGCAGTTAGAAATGAAGTCGTACTAAATATGTTTGAATCTCAGGGACGCGCTCTGTTTCCACAAAATCCGCTTCACAATCTACTTCGACACTAATTTCTTACTAGATGTCTTCAGTCAACCATGATCTCGTTCAGCACTGTTTGCTTCCTCGCTATCTCTCTACAACCCTTAATGATTGCATATTTCGCAATCAATAAACACAGTTACAACTTATAAACCTGATGGCACCCACAGCATAACGCACACCCACCCTTGTTTTACCGACAATATTGTAAATTAGTGGACTATAGTGTAGAGAGACCAGTATTCGTTAACGAGATAAGTGAGCCGCGAAACACCGAATCGCAACGCCCTCCATTTGTCTCTAGGGCGTGTTATCCGCGCGACAGCGGTGTGTGCGCTGCAATGATCACTTAGGTATTAAATCTTTAAAATTGTGTGGGTTGGGGTGTCGTAAGTGTTGGCTAACAAATTGTGTGGTGTGTGTCTAGTGCACGCGTGGTTGGTTGAATAATCCACACGTCTTCAAGGAGTCCTTAGACTGCGGAATCAACAAAACATCATCTTAGACGGAGTGATGGCTTCCGCGGGAGGCTGCAAGAAACTAACTGTACTTTAAGAAATTCGTACCCAAGACTGCCTTCGGACCTCGTGATTCGACGCAGAGATGCTGCCCTAGGAGAAGCGGTGAGATGCCTAGAACACCCCCCGTACGACCGGGCGACCACGGGCATCTGTGCAGACGCCACCCCAAGCACGGCTCGACTTCTATCGGGTGGATAACCTCATGAAACCACTTGAGAGGGCCGCGATAGGGGAAGAGGGCGATCAATACACAGTGCTCCGGTATGGAAAGGGGCTCCTCTTACCAGAGAGCGAAGGTATACGGGGTGCGTCGCTGGAAACAGAACTGTATCATAATCTGTCGGATTTGGCCTCCCATCGCCGGGCGTGGGTGGCTGCGATCCGCGACATCCATGAAGTCGTCATCTGATTCTCTGGTAGGAGCAGCTCGCCGTTTCAAAGAAGAAAAAAGAGGCCCGCCGGAAGACCTTCGGGGCTTGCGAACTCGGAGTCTGCGACTCGCTCAAGAGCAGACGGAAGGGGCCGGTCAGCGTCGAGTCATTTGGGCAACGTAGGAGATATCGTGTCGGCGGACATCAGTCGAATTCCCTCGTGGCCAGGACAGCTGAACCTAAACTACTTCGGTAACGCGGCAGCTTAGACCGCACGACATATCTGGAAAAGACAAATTTGCTGACGAAAACTACTGACTACTTAGATGAGAATCCACAAATCCTCATAAAGGAAGAGGTTTATGTAGTTCCATCGACTGATGCGATTCAAACCCCTCGGTCTTCACTATAACCAGTACCAGAAAGGATCAACATACTGTGCTCCGAAATGAAAAGAAGCCAAGGTATACGGGGTGCGTCGCTAGAAGCAGAACTAGATCATAATCTGTCGGATTTGGCCTCCAATCGCCGCGCGTGGGTGGCTACGAAGAAGAAAAAGAGGCAGACCGTACGACCTTCGGAGCTTGCGAACTCGGAGTCTGCGTCTCGCTCAGGATCAGGTGGAAGATATGGGCACCAGGACAGCCGTGGGATCTGTAGACGCCACATCGGCAGAAATAATGCGACCCCGCAACAGCCGTCTGAGGTCTCGCTTAGACGCAGATGGTCCCGAAGCACTGATCCGCTCAGGTCGAGGAGATAACCTCGTGAACGCACTGGAACGAGTCATTTTGGCATTCCATGCACCAAGGCATCGGCGGATATCGCGCGAATGGTCCTGAGGCTAGACCTGATCCACGGCGATTGCAGGCGAACCTAAGCAACTTGCTTAAAGTTGCAAGCTGAGTTGCCTTGACCGCACTAACCACCGTCGCATACTGAACCGTATATGGGGCGATGCGATTGGTCGCTTACGAAGAGGGGGAGGAGACGCCTTCGGCGAAGCTCCCTTCTTGGCTGCCCCGATACCCCTTGTTGTTTACCACCCGGAAGCGTCTCTGGGTCTAATTGGTTCAACCAAACGTCCAGTGTCGTCGTGCTGACTACAACAACAACAACCAATAGCCGACCAAGCTCCCGCTACCGACCAGTACCAATCATATGTACTGCTGTTCTGTTTTAGTGTGTCCGTAAAGCTTGTCGGATTCGAGGTAGTCGGGGCCAAGACCTCGTCACTCCGTGCCCCGGTGCTGATTTCAAGCATCGCGACCGACGAATTGTTGCTTTCCATCGACTTCTCCAAGAACCCCATCGACCGGCTTGCTGACCAGCGTCTCGTGGTGTCCGCGGCACCCCTCGAGGTCATCTACGACGCGGACACAATCAACAAGATTGTCGATTTCTTCAAACCGCCCGCCGGACTACGCCTCGACGAGTGGGTGCCTATTTTTATGCGCTTTATCTACTTTTGGGAATATAAGTAGCATGCGGGTAGGCCTATGAATAGCGAATCCTTGCGTCCATAGGTAAACAACCCAGTCCATTGTTTACACCAGATTATCGATTTATTCAAGTTTATTTCATATCCGTTTATCGCGTAGGCCGTAGCGCGAAATGAAATCCCGAAACATCTGCGGAAACAAGCGCCGGCGGCGTCCTGAATTTAATAATTTAATTCGCATTCCACTATTTACTGACCGTGTGTGCTGGTTTGGTGTTTGATGATGCCGTAGCGGCCACTGCCACCTCTTCGGGGACGCCCCTACCAAAGCATCTCCATGAAGCACCGCTCCGGTCCGGTTTTTCGTGCCGAAGCTGCCATGAAAAATGCCACCGCGGCCTCTAATGGGGGAAATTGTGGCCTAGGAAGCTGTCTGGGTGTACGTACGCTGTGTAGTGTTCTTTGGCTTGCAGAATTTCGTCCAGTGTGATGCCGTCGATTGATGAGGTCAAGGCCATGACGACCACCGGTCTCCGACACTTCGCCAGTCAACGCACCTACATCGACGTCATCATCGACATTCAACCCAGCGTCTTCATTCTCCCCGAGCTCGGTGTCTATAAAGAGTGAGGTTCACCTGGGTGCATTGTTAATGCGGTTACCCTCAGATCACGTGACCGGGTAACCGATCACACGCGTGTCAGCACTCGCTGGAGGTTGCACTATTGTTTTCGTATGGAAAAAAACGATACCGCAACGACTTACGCGTTTAAACTATTATTTAAATATCTATTTTCTGCATAGTTACAATGCTGTTGACAATCGTTCTGTTAGTGCCACGGGTTGTAATGGTAAACTATTAAATATTCTCTCCCGAATTAACACGTTGCAATAATTGGTCGTACCAGTTCCGGTCAATCGCCTCCGTCCTTGCGTTTTTTTGTCTCCGGTCATAAGTAATTGCAGTAAACATGGTTTACCAAGACGAGCGAACCGCTTAATCAACCAATCGGCTGCTCGCGAGCCAAGGTATGAGTAGCACCTCTGGTCGTCGCGGGGTCTGTCATGCGTCAGGATAGCTCGCCATCCTTTGTCTCCAGTTGACACCTAACAACTCGGACCTGTGTGGCTCCAAGTAGCTGGATTCGTCACAGACACGAGAGACTGTGTCGTTAAAGCGCACGCCCTGATTGACCCCCGATACATTCACTGTTCCACCTCCAGTGGATGTCGGCTCATCCTGGTGGACTTCGGCAGAGTCAGCATCCGTTCGGTTCGTGCTCAACTCGAGATTCCGCGTGTAGACGAACCGCGGACCCAGTCAATTACCGAAAAAGAAACATCCAGAACAGCAGTCGCCTCCCCCGACAACGCCTCCTCTGCCTCCGTCTTAGGAGGTCCTATCGGACGGGCCCAATCCGACCAGCGGTACAAACAGCTGATGAATGTCGACTACGCTCAGCTCCGGGTGCAGGCCTATGACCAGTTCGAGGTTGTGCTCTCGGCTACCCAAGTCATCATGGTCCAAAAGGGTAAGCTTTTTTTCCTTGCAGGGTCTGGACTGCTCCTTTCAAGGGCGGTGGCCCGGTGGTGTAGCTCTGTTAGTGAGAGGCATGGGTTCGGAAGAGACTGGCCTTTAAAATGTCTGTCATCCACCGCCCCCGTTCCCGGATTGGTTCTGTCTGAGTGGTGGTCAGGTTAAATCTGTAGCGCGCTATGGCCGGAGTGTGTCTCTCTAGCAAGAAATGGACCACAATTCGACCTCACCTGACACGGCCCGATGGGGTAGCGGTCAGCATTCTCTTCCTCTCTCTCTCTGGGTTCCGCACTCCCAGGTCAGACCACCTCGGATTGGATGATTCAGCCTCGGCGGCGACCACCTGTAAAATATTCTTGACAATCTTCATGCCGTCCTCACATCAAGCATCCTCTGGTGGGAGAATGCCGCACGACAAATAAGGAATCCACCGTTAACTTAAAACAGCCCGCATTCCCACATATTTCGGAATATTTTGATCCGGATGGCCCCCGCCAATTATTGCTCCATCGACTGCAAGCCCGGACGCCTCATGTCCTCTTTGATCTTGCCGACCTCGTTTCATCTTTTTTCAAAGAATCCGTCTTTTCCTTTCCTCGGCAGTTACTCCGCGGCCTCTCGAACACCGTTTCTGCCTCCATCGCGAAATGCCTCCTTTTGAACTCGATATGTTCCTTCACTCATGTTAACGGTTATAGCCGTCTGAGACATACTACTTGAATGCAATTCAAAAACCACCTTCCACGTGGGCCGATCCAGCTGCTCAGCAGGCCGGCGTTAGTGCCGTCGGAATGATTACCGAGTCCCGACGATGCCTAGAAAGGCGGAGGGTACGGCACTCGGTGGGGTGGCTGCCATTTCGTTCGCGTGGCGTTCTCGATCCGCAGGATAAACAGGCTTCATCGATGTTTCCACGAGGCGTCCTGGGAATAAGCCATACCGGGCCTCGGCGTCCCCTGTAGCAGTGCCCCCACCCGCAGAGGAGGAGGAGGAGGCTGAAGTGGTTGCCGCCGCCGCTACTCGCCCGACGTAGTTAGTCGCCACTCGCCCGCACCGGAGAGTCCAGCCCGGGTTCACTCACTACCAGAGTGAGGGCGCTGACCGCTACGCCATGGGGTAGCCACCAAGCGGGGTGGTGTCCTGCCCAAACCTGTCCCCATGCCAGAGAAGACTTGTTCCCTTTGGGCGGAATAGCACACATGTAATGGCCGGCCATCGCTATTTGCGACAGGATAATCGGGCACGCAATCCCGCGACCATCAACCTCCCCTGGGCCATCGCAATTACAGCCCGCCTATTGTTACTAGCCTCGCCTTAGAATCGAGCCAGGGGTCACTCAAGAACACACCGGAGTCATTGAGAAGGTTTCCCAAAGCTAAAAATGCAGATGATGTGTTTGTCCTGACATGTGACCAGACCGACTGCCGTCTCCCACCCTCTCGTTGATAAAATGGCCTTACAGAAGGGTTGCTCGTGTCCCTTGAGGCGTTTTCGGTATCCATGACAAGAGAAAAAACCAGATATTGAAATATTATTGCGGGAAAGGCGAATACAATTCACGAGCGCAAAATCCGTGCCTCTTTCCAAGGCCACGGGAACGAATGTCTTCTCACGACAAACCTCGGGCCAGGACTTTTACAGACGCTGCTATTTATAGGGTTTGATGCGTGCCTTAGTGTGCGGACCACTGCGAGAGGTTCTGTATTAATGGACCAATCCATTAATGGAAGCACACTAATTTGTGTGACCAGCTTAGTGCGACAAACTCTCCTGAACCGGCTTCCCTCAAGGGTCTTTGGCGCGTTGTGTAGTTGACACGTCCCGGAGCGACCTGGCTTTGGTCGATGGAGAAGGGCATCTCTGGCCTCGGTGTCTTAAATACCGACCGTAAGATCTCGTAGCAGATCTCTCCCTCCTCTGACCTGTCTCCTGCGATCTGTCTGCCGATAAATTCTGTTGCTGTGTTTCTGGTATCTTTATTAGACACATTTTTCTGTTTCGCTGAAACGGAGACTTACTAGCCTTCTTTAACCCCACCCCTCCACCACTCCCCACGCCACTCCCCCAGGAGAAGACTGGAGGCGGATGCGAGGACAGTCGGAGACCACCACGAGCCACGTCCTGAAACCCCTCGGTGTAAACTTTACCCTGCGTCGTTGCATCGTCCCCCGTGAATTCGGCCTTCCACAGTGAGTTCTATTGGTAGCCAATGACTAGTTGTTTGACTGGTTGAGGTCATCGGTCCCAGCCGATTTAGCTGAGTCCCGAAAATACAGTACCTTAGGCCCCAACAACCATTAAGAGGTCCAAGCGGATGTCCTAAGGGTTTCGCAAGCGAAAACCTCGATGATGATGATGATGATGGAAATTGGGCTCATTTTGGCCAATGGAAACAGTCGCTTAATAAGAACCCAACTGGCGATTCGACTGCGCATGATCTTGCCACGTAACTTACCAGACGTAAATGGTGTCATCTCGATCGATAGCGTGAGATGAAGCGTAATAGTAAGACAGAAGAGAGCCTTGTGTGGTGTCAGGCATTATAAGATGGCTGTCTTTGTTCGGCAAGATTCCACGTGGACGGTCGCCTACCACTGCTCGCCATCGACCTGACCGACCACGTCTTGGAGTCCCTCTTCGACATTATCGCCCACGTGCCACTGCCCGAGTCTAACCCCGAACAGCGCCTCCCAACCGACCCGAATGCCCTGATGAAGGTAAACCTCTGTACACTTCATTTTGCGACAGTGGGGATTGATAAATAATGGCCAAAACAGCCAGCATACACGGTTTCAACAAGCAATATTGATGCAGGAGGTGGCGATTATCCGTGGAAATCCAGTTTTTTGTAAAAATGGGGTCCCATCTAATGTTCTGACGACGATGAAAATTCGGCATAAGTTGACACGAAATAACGAGGTAAATTAGCAAGAAAGGCACCTTGACCTCTCGGTTTAGCCGGCCACTTGTCGAGCGGTTTGTCGGGGTGTGACCGCTGCCGCATGTGGACAGACAGGTGGGTGTCTTCTTCGTCTTGGTGATACTTTCGGATCTGCCTCCAAATCACATTTACCTCGTTGCTTCCGCCGTGCAGGACGTCAAGTTCTTCGACGCTCAGACGGACGACGATCAGCTGATGTCGGGTCAATTGCAGGCTCTGCGAATCATGCGGATCGCCCAGTTTGCGGTTGGACCGACGTCTTCGACGACGACGGCAACCGCAAGTCTGGACAACGAGGACGACGATGGTAAAGATGTCTTCTATGATTCCCAGGACAGCCGAACGACGTCTTCTTCCACGACTGCGCCACAAAAAGTAAGTACAGTGCTTCGCCGTTTCACCCTTTTTTACGGGTGGTTATCCAATCCAATTTGCGCGGCTACCTCCTTCTAGAGGATAAAGCCTCCGGTGTACCACCCGTGACCTGGGATTCGAGCCCAGGTCCCTCACGAACAGAGCCGGAATACTAAACAAATATGCCATCGGGCACGTATGCTCTTGGTTGTTTTGAAAAGGAAGAAGAAGTTCAGGAAAGATGCGATAAGCCACCCCGCGACCCGCGTACTGTCCTCCTATGGTAGGAGAGTGAGTTGAGTTACAGCTGGCCCGACCGGAGGCGAATACAACTGCGAAAACCTCTTCGCAGTCGAATAAATACTCTGTGGTTGAGACTCCGGCTTAGAACTCAGATCCACAAACCCGGCACACCCCCAGCAGTCACTTCCGACCTTCGCGCGTGGGGGTTCATGGTTAGTTCCGGCTTCGTGGATTTCGTCGCGAAGGTGATGGAATTTCCAAGAAGACTCTTTGCTGACAAGATACCCCCTCCCCCATCGCAAGGTGGGTGCAGGAGGGATCTGGGTGGGGCTAGATCAGAACCACTGCTGGTCACACCAATCCGCTTTGAAGACATGTGATACTTCTACGTTTACGCGTATCAGCGCCTTTTTCCTCACCGTAGAGGTTGAGTGCCAAATCTGCTCTATGTACATCTATCATTGCCATCCCATTGACTCGTCAAGATAGAGGGCATTATTTGTTTGAACCCCTCGGCGCTGCATATTCAAATGGTGGCGATCTCTCAATCTCGCCACGTACACGGCATTTGCTTTAAGGTCTTGCGAATAAGGTGTCTCCAGCGCCATCACTGTTTTTATCGGGAGACTGTCACCGCCAGCCTTTGCAAAGTCGATTGCGTCCTTCGGCAACAGGGATTCAGGTGGTTGTAGAACGGAACTGCACTCCACGATTGGAGTGCAGTTCCGTTCCGGCATGCTGGTTGGATTACGTGAGCGATTCGTGGTCGAATAGGTCTGTCTGGTGTGGCGTTTGGTTCACCGACTTTGGGCGACACCCCTGGCCCCATTGAATCAATTAAAAATCGCATCCGGTGAGGGATCAAAGAGGGCTAGTACCTCATGCCAAAAGATCGGGGTGGTGGGTTTTTCGAGAAATTATGAGAGATAATGGGCGGGGTTTAGCGGTAAAAAATGGGAAGCAAAGAGAGCAACAAAATGACTGTGAATTGCGTGCGGTTTTTCATACACCCCACACCCGCCCCATTTTGACGGGGACTTGTGGCCTCGTTTTCCTAGGTTGGAGAATTTTAGAAGACTTTATAGCCCGACTCTTCCTCCGCTAATTCAGACAGATATGGTGCTTCGATTTTTCGCTGAATTCTCTCGTTTGCATTCCTCCACTCCCCCCACCCTAGTTACCCTGCCGGAAACCCGTGGCGAACCTGGTGATTGTAGAGGCGAGCTTTCTTCTCGAGGAGGTACGTCTCTATTATTTTATTTTGTGGGGTCTTTGAAGATGGTTCCGATGTTCGTGGCATCGGGATTCCGTGACAACCTGCGTGATGTTAGTGAAAGCCGCTCAAGCCGCTGCCTCTGTAGCATAGAGCGTCGACATTCGGTTCCATGCTCTTGGCATCTGGATCGTGTATCCTCGTGTTTCAAAAACGCCCTCACAGCTCCTCGTAGAATAGAGCGTCGAATTCGGTTCCATGCTCTTGGCATCGGGATCGTGTATCCTCGTGTTTAAAAAAACCCTCAAGGTCCTCGTAGAATAGAGCGTCGAATTCGGTTCCATGCTCTTGGCATCGGGATCGTGTATCCTCGTGTTTAAAAAAACCCTCAAGGTCCTCGTAGAATAGAGCGTCGAATTCGGTTCCATGCTCTTGGCATCGGGATCGTGTATCCTCGTGTTTAAAAAAACCCTCAAGGTCCTCGTAGAATAGAGCGTCGAATTCGGTTCCATGCTCTTGGCATCGGGATCGTGTATCCTCGTGTTTAAAAAAACCCTCAAGGTCCTCGTAGAATAGAGCGTCGAATTCGGTTCCATGCTCTTGGCATCGGGATCGTGTATCCTCGTGTTTAAAAAAACCCTCAAGGTCCTCGTAGAATAGAGCGTCGAATTCGGTTCCATGCTCTTGGCATCGGGATCGTGTATCCTCGTGTTTAAAAAAACCCTCAAGGTCCTCGTAGAATAGAGCGTCGAATTCGGTTCCATGCTCTTGGCATCGGGATCGTGTATCCTCGTGTTTAAAAAAACCCTCAAGGTCCTCGTAGAATAGAGCGTCGAATTCGGTTCCATGCTCTTGGCATCGGGATCGTGTATCCTCGTGTTTAAAAAAGTCCTCAAGGTCCTCGTAGAATAGAGCGTCGAATTCGGTTCCATGCTCTTGGCATCGGGATCGTGTATCCTCGTGTTTAAAAAAGTCCTCAAGGTCCTCGTAGAATAGAGCGTCGAATTCGGTTCCATGCTCTTGGCATCGGGATCGTGTATCCTCGTGTTTAAAAAACCCTCAAGGTCCTCGTAGAATAGAGCGTCGAATTCGGTTCCATGCTCTTGGCATCGGGATCGTGTATCCTCGTGTTTAAAAAACCCTCAAGGTCCTCGTAGAATAGAGCGTCGAATTCGGTTCCATGCTCTTGGCATCGGGATCGTGTATCCTCGTGTTTAAAAAAACCCTCAAGGTCCTCGTAGAATAGAGCGTCGAATTCGGTTCCATGCTCTTGGCATCGGGATCGTGTATCCTCGTGTTTAAAAAGTCCTCAAGGTTCTAGTAGACCAGAGCGTTGAATGAAATATTATGCTACCAACTCAGCAGTGTTGCCCAACGAACGCTCCGTGGTTCGTTAAACATTTTCCTGCTTGCTGATAGGTGTCGTAATAACAGTTATCGTAATCGCATTATTTCGACCAAGAAGGCCACAGCAGTTTTCACTCTCTGAAAGCCCCTGCGTCACCTATTCGTGCGTGTGACTACCAATCGGAACACGCGAGAAATGTCCGAATTGCCATCAGTTGGAATTCCACGGTGCTGCCTCCTTATTGGTCGCGAAGTGGTTTCCATGGCGGCAGAGGGTGAACAACAACTAAATGGGTGAAGGGAGTAGTGTCGTGGATTGGAGATAAACGATTTAAAATCGCTAGTTCCCGGTGGCCTCTAAAACACCGAGACAACATTGGATTTAACAATGGCGCCAATTAAAATGGGTTTTAATTAGAGCTCAAGGCGGCCATCAGATTAGATACCAAGACGCCCATCTATTTGTAATTATGGTTGTTTAATATTTTTAATTGATCTATTGTTAATGAGTACGTTTTTTTGATAATCTTTATGATTGTTGAATCCAGACAGCACACCGTCGTTGTGCCCTGGCAAGTTCACGGCCGTAGACGACAGCACGATGATGCAGTGTTGTGCTTGTTAACGCGCTCACCTCGTCTTCCAGGTTTATGTCCGCATGTTCGAGAGATCCACCTACAAAGACCTCTCCGACAAGGCCGTGCCCATGCTGGTTCTTGCGATCCATCAAATCGGCGCCGATTTCACTCTCCGGAAATGGGACCAAGAGTTAAAGGTACCTTCATCACCATTCTCCTCTCCCCCCGCCTCTTCAACCCTCCTCCTCTTCCTCTTCCTCTTCCTCTTCCTCTTCCTCTTCCTCTTCCTCTTCCTCTTCCTCTTCCTCTTCCTCTTCCTCTTCCTCTTCCTCTTCCTCTTCCTCTTCCTCTTCCTCTTCCTCTTCCTCTTCCTCTTCCTCTTCCTCTTCCTCTTCCTCTTCCTCTTCCTCTTCCTCTTCCTCTTCCTCTTCCTCTTCCTCTTCCTCTTCCTCTTCCTCTTCCTCTTCCTCTTCCTCTTCCTCTTCCTCTTCCTCTTCCTCTTCCTCTTCCTCTTCCTCTTCCTCTTCCTCTTCCTCTTCCTCTTCCTCTTCCTCTTCCTCTTCCTCTTCCTCTTCCTCTTCCTCTTCCTCTTCCTCTTCCTCTTCCTCTTCCTCTTCCTCTTCCTCTTCCTCTTCCTCTTCCTCTTCCTCTTCCTCTTCCTCTTCCTCTTCCTCTTCCTCTTCCTCTTCCTCTTCCTCTTCCTCTTCCTCTTCCTCCTCCTCCTCCTCCCCTGTCTTTAAACTGATCTTGGGGTGACAGCAGCGTGTTGAATCCGCGACCAATTATCCCCCCCCTCGCCCCAAACAAATTCCTTTAACGTCTCCATCAGGCCTGTAGACACAAACACGAAGCCATCGGGCGTTTAAGTTATTCCGTCTGCTTCAATCGAGAATAACGTAGCCATTTTTGCTCCACTCAGGCCCACGTTAACCGCCTCTGTCTGACGGCGCCTCGATTCAACGACGCCGGTGGCCCCATTAGCCTCGTCGAGACATTTTCCTCCCCTGTCTACCCGAAATCCAAAGACGCCAAGGGTCCCCCACAGACTCCCGCCTCCTCCTCCTCGGCCTCCGCTTCCGCCGCCTCCATCTCCTCCTCCGCCGGCCAGAACTGCCATCTCTTCACCGCACGCCTTCTCATCGCCGACAAAATCGGCCCCGAGTTCTCCACCACCAAATACAACAACACCAGACACAACCTTGTCTGCGAATTCAGAACTCTGAAGGTGAGGAGCGCTCGTTTTATTCGACCCAGACGTAATTATAAGACGACACAGCACAACCCCGACGTAATTGGTCGAAATTCGCATTTTCAGGTGCGCCTGCACCAAGATGCTCTTCTCTCCCTGATGACCTTCTTCACGGATTTGGCCAAAGTCTTCGCCAAGGGGGATGACACCGACGGCGTTGTCGACGACACCCAACGCGCCCTCCAATGGGCTCAAAGCGTCGGGGACAAGCAGGCCTCCTCGCGCCTCCTGGCCGATGGCGTTCTTACGGCGCGCGAGTCCAAGTTGTCGGCCGCCCAGGTCACTCCAATGGACGCCGTCACTGGAGTCCTGTCGAGGAAGTACGAGCGGCGGGATATTCGAATCGGTGCCGCGGCAGAAGCAGCCAAGCTAGGTAGGTAGGGTGGTTCACCAAATACCCATCGATCCACCCCAGCAGCCTTGCACCAACAGCCTTGACTTTTTTCCCTAGGTCGATACCTGAACATCCCCGAGATCGATATGACCCAGTGGAAGATCCAGCTTACCCTGGAGAAGGTGAAGGTGTCCTTCTGCTCCTCGCAGATGCAGCTGATGGCGTTTAGCATGCGTGGCATGCGTGTGGATATGCGCATGACCTACCTGACCACGGAAATCGCCCTTGCCCTCACGGACGTTTGCATCTCGGATCTCGACGAAAATACCCTCTATCGACAGGTACGCGACACCACCTCGTTCTGGCTTGCCTGTTAATTGATGGCGATTCTGTGGAATTCGCCGGTCCAAGTGATTTGATCGGCGACAGATCAACGTGGGTGCAATGGGTGGCCTTTGTTGTTGTTGTTGTTGTTGTGTGGTTGGTGGATTGTCGGGAGAGTGGAGCCTCGCGAAGAGGTCGGCAACTTTGGATGATTTCCACCATCTTACGCTTTTTGGCACGCACCGGTCAAACTGTTCGATCAAACAAATCTATCAAATCTGTGCTACAGGATAAACCGCATGACACAATTGGTTAGAGGGATAAAGAATTAAGGCAATGCTATCTTGGGAAATTAATCGGTTCCGCAACAGTAAACATAATCATAAATGGTATTTTTTGGAGAAAGGACTTGTCCTTGAAGTTGGGTCGGGTGTGTGGGCATTCGTGGAGAGGACACCCACCTGCAATGTTTCGCTGGAATAATAAACGAAAAATTCAGGAATAATGTAAGCATTAACAAAGAACAGTCTGTAGGATTTGTTTACTCGAAAACGATGCAATCGCCCTCCAACCTACACCAAACCCGTTTTAACTGGATTCGCATCCATTCGATGCTCCTGCGCATTCGTGACGTCGGGGTCATATCTTCTAAAAAGCAAGTCAACTCTGGAAAAATTAATGAGAGAAAACAGCGAACGGGGGTGCGTGGGGTGGGAGCCATCGTCCCCGCGTTAGGTTCTGCCTAATGCCTTGCTTTCCCCACTTCTGTCAGCTGGTGTGGATCGAGCCGGGCTCCAACGTCTTCCTGATGCAGGCCGTCCTCTACAACCGCGGAACCTCCGCTCCCGAGGATCAATACGACCCCGAGAAGGTGGACGTCGCCTTCAACCTGCAGCTGGGCAAGACGCACATCATTCTGCTCTATTGGTTCCTGCGTCGAGTGCTGGTAGGTCTCCTTGCTAGGTTGAGCGGATTCGCGATTGTGTTCGTGTGGATGTTCGGCTCGGACATCCCCGGTTGCCGAAGACGTGTCAGCGATGCCGCGGTTGTCGTCTCGTCGTCTCACGCGTTCTATGAAGGTGGCACCCCAAGATCCCAACTTCCTTGAGTCCCTATTTAGGGATGCTGCTTGTACCTTCTGCCGCAGTCCGACATGATGCGCGTGTGGTCTGGCCCGCGTAAATAACCACCAGTCTGTTAGGGGTTTACTATGCGGACATCCCTCAATGGGGATGGTGGTGGTTTCTACTGCCTTTGTGTAGTCCAAGTTTGGACTTATTTGAAGTGTGGTGACCAGAATAAGTTGAGTCCAGGATTAACATTGCTGAGTCTCTTGGGGCTCCTTTCTTGCGCTCGTCGAGAGGATTCCGGGTCCAGAATCCCAGGTACCTCGAAGAGGCAGGATCGATACCGGGGTGCTATCATTGCTGAGTCACTCAGATTCTCTGGGTGACTCCTTCCTTGGGCTCGTCTCGGGGATTCAGGTTCCTGGATCCCTGAAATAATAATGATCGTAATCTGTCTTCTTGCTAAAAAAAACACTCACTTGATCAAGGCCACTGACCCTTCCAGGTACAAGAACCTCGCATTTTGTGAATCGGCCTTTTCAATTTCACGTTTGACAAAATATATCCAAAAATGTGATAAAAGAAAAGCGTGACGTGGTTAATTTATCCTCAAATTCTTTGAAACGACGATAAAAACGGGGGTAATGTGATTGCGTTCAAAGCTCTTTCTATAGATAGATGTATTTTATTGATTGATTGATTAAAACCACTACGAAACCTCTTTTTTAGAATTTTTTCAGCGCCTTCCAAACAGCAACGCAGTACGCCATGTCTAAAGCCCTGGAGGCCACCGATGCTGCAAAGACCCAGGCAAGGATTAGTCTTTTAATCATATCACCCTTTGTTCATCTACCCAATCCAAATTGCCCTGTGTTCCGGCAAAATGGTTCCAATGCTACCCAACAGCCCTCGATACAGCGCTGTCTCATTGATAATTCGGGATTTAGGTCGAATCGAAAAATCGATATTTTGTAAGACAATTTAAAGCAAACTGTTGTCGTGCAACACTCTAGGTTCAGCAGGCTGTCAACAAGGCCACGCCGCCACGCGTAGCTCTTTCCATAGCTATCGACGCACCAGTCCTCTACATGCCGAAGAACTCGCGTTCACGCAACGCACTAGTGTTTGACCTGGGTCGCATCTCGGTCGTGAACCATTTTGAGGTCATCCCCCGCCCCGTGGCGGCTTCGTCGTCGGCAGGCGAATCAACAGGCAACCTCCTCATGATGGACCAAATGACTGTTCGTCTCGACGATCTCCGGATGTCCGCGTGAGTAGTGAAATAATATTCCTACTCAAACTAAATTAAGTAGTCATTCCAAATCTATGTCCACACAGGGGCGTCTTTACACACTTTATCTACACAAACCACCAGAGATACATTTATTCATTGTCCTGCGCCTACAGGTAATCGTCTACAACTTACCAGTTGATTTCTCCCGTTGGTTGTTTCTTTTCGAATGTATTATTTTGACATCTGCTAATTGGGGTTCTTACGACACTTTACCCTCCCCTCCCCCTTGTGTCTAGAGCTCTTCTCATGGAAGGTGGCGTTGAAGTGGACAGGAACGTGGTGCTCCCCATCAGCCTGGGTCTTCAAATGAGTCGAAAGGTCTTCAACTCCTCTGGTGACGGTGTGCCAATGATCGTGGTATCTGGCGCCTTGGATACTGTTCGGGTAGGTTGTACAATTTTACCTGCATGAATATCTACTCGCTCACTATCCCCTGGTTCGGGGTCCGCAATATTCTGCACAGTCTTGCCCACACATGGCCTTGTTTTAGCTCTCAATTACCCACGGCGACTACAAGCTGATAAACGAGGTATTCGTGGACAACTTCGAAGAGGCCGATTCCCTGATGGGACCGCTGGTTATCCCCGGACAACGCGGCGCACAAAACGACGATGATGACCTCTCTCCAAGCGCACCCGTCGTCGTCGTTGCAGATGCCGCGGACGTCGTTTCGACTACTGGGGACCGCAACGCCACCTGGGAGTTCCTCCTCAAGTCGCTGGAAATTGAACTCTTTTCGGGAGAAAACGACCAGGTAATGCCTATGTGGTGTCCCACGAAGCCCTCTTTCACGGAGATCCTTCTTAGCTGTGAAGGCACTATTCTAAGGATGCAAAATCGCCTCATTCAAAGTCTAACACACCCTGGGGTTGTTGTTCTGGGTTGCTCCATTCGTGAATTCGAAGCATCCGAATTTGACGAAGCTGCTTTTTTCTTAACTCCCCCTCCCATTAAAATCTCTCTCTTATCAGAAGCACCTGAATGCTGCGTTGCCAGCGGAGCGTCGTCTGGGCGTCTTCGCGTGCACGGAACTCCGTCTCAAGGGCGAGGCCTTCGTGGACACCTCGGCTAGCCTGTCGGCCAAACTCAAGAACCTCACACTCACTGACACTCGTCCGCATTCCGTCTACCATATCACCAAGTAGGCGGTTTCATATTCGTCGCTTCAACACATCTCTCTCTCTCCTTCTCCCCAGGCTTATCCCATGACTGGCGCCCTTCTGGAAGTTGTGTTTTGTGTGACGTCTTCCAGTCGACGGTTTCGGACCTGGTGAAAGGCGGATTTATGGTGTAGCTGTCAGCATCCTCGATCTGTTGGCGAGAGACCCGTGTTCGACTCCCGGGCAGCACTCGAGACGGCATCTGTAAATATATTGCCGAGAATCTTCGTGTCAAACCTCCACGAAGGCGTTAAGTGATTGGAGGGAGGTTTGACCAGCGTAATCATGTCCGCCTCGCTCTAGGTGGACTAGATAGTTGTTAATGCCCTTCACCGTTGATAGCTCTGCCGCGAAGGGAGGATAACGAAAGATGGCAGCCGTCTTCTGCTATCTTTATACCTATGAGACTTATGAGCGTCTCAGCAACTGCCAGCGTTGAAGTCTTCTGCCACCTGACCTCCCTGGCTTCACCCCCCCCACCACCTAGTTATTAACAAAAGGATCGATAATACAGCTTGAGTCACACGCGGCGTTGAATTGTCCGGTCATACGATTGGTCGACCCGTTTTCTGATCAAAAATCCACCAAGAGTCACCACAAATGAGTCACCTCTGTGTCCGCAATCTTGAAAATGAGCAGCGGTGTAACCTTTGCTTTATCCGTGCTTCTACGCCCCTTCCTCCTAGCGGTATTGTGTTCGGGTAAGTCGATAATGGTCCCGTTGTATCGGTTTTTCCACATCACGTGGGTCGTTGTTGTTCATCGGTGAAGTATGGATGTTGATGTCTGCACCACGCGTCTCTTAACCACGTTTATTTTTCACGTTATACAAAACATGCACCCACGTAATTCCGGTCACCTTTGTAGAGTTCTCAGCCAACCAGACAAGCCACTGGATCAAATGGCCAATTTCATTGAGGTCTTCTATCAATCGGACACCAAACAGAATCAAAAGTGTAGGTGGCGTGAATTTGTGCGTGTGTGTGCTTGTTTGGGATCAGCTGCGGCTTCATCGATGAAAATTCCGCTAAGAAGTCTTGGGAATATGCTCTCGGTATATCGGGTGTGTGTGTGTACTCCTTTTCGTATTTGTGACATGCATTCGTGTTCCATCGATCAATCGTCAAACCAGGTACGCCGCTCTTCATTGGTCAAGTCCAGTAGTAATTTTAATTGCCGTCTACTAATACCTCTTCGTATCTTCCTTATTTCGCAGTGGATGTGAACGTCTGCAGCATCATGGTCTGTGCCACCTTGGACTACTTCATGACACTGGCCAACTTCTTCGTCGAGGGGGCCCCCAGCACTCGCGCGCCCCCACCCAAACCCCTCCCCACCCCCGGACAGCGAGCCACAGCGGTTACTCGGAAACGCAGTGAGTTCATCCTTCATCCATCCCTCCCTCCCTCCCACTCACAACGTTTCCTTGAACCCTGTGCTGTTGGCAATAGCACCGAGACCTATCGCTCCCCCGTCCTTCGCCTCTCTCTCCTCCCCCTCCCCCTGCCCCCATCCCTACCCCTTCTTTCTCCCCACCCCCTCTCTTCAACCTTCCACTCCTCTACCCTTCCTGTCGTGCACTCCTCTAAACCCCTCTGTCCCTCGCGCCCAAATAACCACGGCTAGTCTTCGACTACGCTCCTCCCTCTACGCGCAGAATTGGTCGCCGTCTACTTTTGGCCTATTTCAGTAGGCGATCATCCGGCTTCTTATTTTGCTCTGTTATTTTTTTCTTCAGGAATTTCGAAGCAGACGCCGCCGTCACCACCTAGAGTCTCCACTTTGTGCATCAAGGCCAACATCGCCGACCCCGAGTTCATTCTCCTCGAAGACATCTCCAACCCCGACTGCAATGCCATCGTCGTCACCGTCAGTTCTGCGCCCTTTATCTTTCCCATGTCCTTCTTTCCAGACACGCCTTTCGAGGACTTTATATCTATATATATATATATATCTGTGTGTGTGTTTCTGCGTGTTTTAGACGAGTCTGGAATTCGACTTCTCTCAGCTACACGAGGAAACCGTGATGAATGCCAGCATCAAACAGTTCAAGGTCCTGGCGTGTCCATTCCAGCGCGTCAAAAGAATTGGCAAATCCATGGAGGTAAATCAGAGCTCCGCTGTATGGGGCTGGGTGGGATTTTTCGGAAGTGCCGCTACTCGTCGATTCTGAATTCATTAATCCCCTTTCACGATCATTCCCGGCTTCCGCCGAGGCTGCATGTCTAGCCGTCGCTCTCTAGCGAAACAGAGCAGCCCCCCTCTTTCTGGCCACATCCCCTCACCCCACAGTCTGCTGTCGGGATCGTCCTAGACCCTCCCTAAAGAACGGGATACTCGCCGCGAGTTCTACTACCCGCGCACCTGGTGTGGCCGCTAGCGCAGTCAGGTGATCGTACCTCTATTTCTTGTGTTCCCCCGCACTTTAGGTGTTGACACCCACGTCGGTGTATTTCTACGCCCGCCAACCCTTGAATGCCGAGCTCCACGGCACAGTCCACATGGAGTCCCTTCTGATCAACGTCAATGCCTCCACTATTCGATCGATATCGCGCATCATCAGTCAGCTGAGCGAGGAGACGAGTTCGGCGTCGATTGTGGGAGGCGATCGGAAGAAGACTGGTCCCGGTGAACTGGTTCGCTCATCGAGCTCAATTTCGGATGAATTTTGGTCCGCCACGCCTCTGAGGCCCAATGACCTGCCACAAGGCAATTCCGCCGTCAAAGGTGGGTTTTTTGGCCTGTGTCTGCCGCAATAGACGTCACTGCTGGGGTAGACGGCTTTAGCCAAATACATACCCGTGGGATTGATGAGCTAACATCGGAGTCTGTGAAAAAATTGCAGTAAAAAACACCGATTCTGCGCTGTTTCACCGAGCGCCTTTGGTATGTGGTCTGGACGAAGGCGCCTCGGGGGCTTCAATTGGCAGATTATTTCTGATTTCGCGGATCCAATGCTCACTGTCTTCTTCTTCTTGAAGTGCCGAAACTCTAGGTTATCAATTGTTTATTTCTCCCACCCAGATTCCACTGCTGGGGGTAAAGGCAAGGAAGTCGTCGGCATTGACGTCGCCAGCACACTCTCTGGAATCGATCAACGCCGCATGGAAAAGGTAGTCTCTCCGCACAGGCTCAATCTCTTCCTTTCCAATAGTTTTTCGATTTCCCATGTCAACCCCCACCCCAATTATCTACCCCTTCTCCCCACTTCCCTCCTTTCTCCCATAATCTGCGTCTCCTAACCTCTCCCATTCTCTTTCCACACAATTTTAGTCCCACACGCTTACCACATATTTCTCCCCTGCGGAATCCCTCTTTCTAACAAAAATCCATAATTGCTCTCTCCACCTTTTTGCGGTTCTCAGCAGTCATTAGAAGTCACAATAAATAATAATAATATTCACTTTATTAAGGTCACGAGGATCAAAACTTTCAGCATTAAAATTTACAATAAACAAAAATTTTACAGGAAGTGGCGATATACGTAGAAAAGTCAGAATACACGAAGTAACATCAAGGTAAATTAGCAAGAAAGGCCAATTTAACCTACGAAGTATTAAAAGTTTGGCAAACGGGAAATGGCGGCCATTGAAAGGCAGCCCTATCCAAAACGCGCTCCCGTAAGAAACTACAGAATTACGCTGAGTAAAAAAATGGCGTGTTTCGTATTGTGGGGGAGTGTTTTGAAGACACCCAGAACCCGCGCAACGAACGAAGCACCCCTGTTGCATCCTGTGCACAGGCTCCTCCAGAGGGTGACATCACCGTGGCCCCCGCATTTCCCCCCCCCTCTCAAAAAGCCAGCAGCCCCTTTTTTTTATCTCGGCTTTCTTTATATAGTCTTCGCCAGATGAGGTGAGGTGTTCGATGTTGAAAAAGTTGCAGTTCAAAAGTTACAGTCCTCTCTCCACCCGTCCCTAAATTATTCGAAAAGCCTTTTTTTCTTTCTTTCTGATGCGCATCTCATTTTTTAGATCCTTGTACACATCGAATACGTGTGCCTCTCGATGGAGTCTCAAATAGGCCAAAACCAAGTTCCCATGCTCCTTATCGAGGCGAATGTCGACGGAGAGATTCGTTCTCCCAGTACCTCGGTGGGTCTAATAATGATACTACTGATAATTGTAAGCGATTTATTGAGGTCGCGAGCACCAAACCGTTCAGCGTAGAACAAGACAGTATAAGAATGCTGGATACGACAATCGTCTGTTAGTTCCTGCTTCACCTGCTCTGGTTACACTAAAATTGCGATATGCCGCTGTTCTTGTTGGTATTGAACGGTATAGCCTACGCAATGGTCGAAGAGATTTACTCTTGGAGAATCTTCAGTAGAGGGTATGGGAGGGGTTATATAATATACTAGCATCGTTGAACGATAATATCTTGGATGGAGAGCATAGGTTTTAACACGGAGGGTTAAAAAGTCAGAACATTTGTTACCAGGAAAATCACGACGAAATTTTTAGTTTGAGCTCGAGAAGGCGAAATTATGGAGTGAATCGATTGCCGGAGTTTTACTATATGCCCGCATGTAAAACATAAGCACGTGACTCTTCTTTTAAGTGTAGGCAGTTGTTGTCCTCGCAAAAGCTCGAGTCGATGCCGCATATAAGCCGCATTATTCTCCCTTACATTACGCTTTTTTGTGTTTGCTTGGTTGGGCGCAGTTGGGCGCCAGCCTCAGCTTCGAACTGGCCGTCTCGTACTACAACGACCACGTGAACGAATGGGAGCAGTTGTTGGAGGTGCTGCCGGGCGATGGCAATAGGCTGTGGTCGATGCAGTTGGAGTACTCCACCGGCGAAACCAAAGACCTCTACACCGAGGGCGACTGGCAGGCCGTCTCGGACCTCCAGGTGTCCGGCCGCTCGCTGGCGCTCACCTCACAGGACAGCATGGAGATCACCGTCTCCAAGACGGCCCTCGATGTTTTGAGCAAACTCGGAAAGGTAGGCTCCCCGCACTGTCGCGGTTCAGCGTAAAAACGGCTTAAACATCAGCTACACGCACAGCAGTAGCACTTCACGCGACGTCGCCACCTTATTTCCAAGGCCAGACAAGGGCCAGAGGTACCCTCCCCCCCTCCCAACTCCTCCCAACTGAAAAGCCAGGAACTGTTTCTGGGGACGTCGCCACCTTATTTCCAAGGCCAGACAAGGGCCAGAGGTACCCTCCCCCCCCCCCCCAACTCCTCCCCAACTGAAAAGCCAGGAACTGTTTCTGGGGACGTCGCCACCTTATTTCCAAGGCCAGACAAGGGCCAGAGGTACCCTCCCCCCCCAACTCCTCCCAACTGAAAAGCCAGGAACTGTTTCTGGGGACGTCGTCACCTTATTTCCAAGGCCAGACAAGGGCCAGAGGTACCCTCCCCCCCTCCCAACTCCTCCCAACTGAAAAGCCAGGAACTGTTTCTGGGGACGTCGTCACCTTATTTCCAAGGCCAGACAAGGGCCAGAGGTACCCTCCCCCCCTCCCAACTCCTCCCAACTGAAAAGCCAGGAACTGTTTCTGGGGACGTCGCCACCTTATTTCCAAGGCCAGACAAGGGCCAGAGGTACCCTCCCCCCCTCCCAACTCCTCCCAACTGAAAAGCCAGGAACTGTTTCTGGGGACGTCGCCACCTTATTTCCAAGGCCAGACAAGGGCCAGAGGTACCCTCCCCCCAACTCCTCCCCAACTGAAAAGCCAGGAACTGTTTCTGGGGACGTCGCCACCTTATTTCCAAGGCCAGACAAGGGCCAGAGGTACCCTCCCCCCCCCCCCCAACTCCTCCCCAACTGAAAAGCCAGGAACTGTTTCTGGGGACGTCGCCACCTTATTTCCAAGGCCAGACAAGGGCCAGAGGTACCCTCCCCCCCTCCCAACTCCTCCCAACTGAAAAGCCAGGAACTGTTTCTGGGGACGTCGCCACCTTATTTCCAAGGCCAGACAAGGGCCAGAGGTACCCTCCCCCCCCCCCCCAACTCCTCCCCAACTGAAAAGCCAGGAACTGTTTCTGGGGACGTCGTCACCTTATTTCCAAGGCCAGACAAGGGCCAGAGGTACCCTCCCCCCCCCCCCCAACTCCTCCCCAACTGAAAAGCCAGGAACTGTTTCTGGGGACGTCGCCACCTTATTTCCAAGGCCAGACAAGGGCCAGAGGTACCCTCCCCCCCCCCCCCAACTCCTCCCCAACTGAAAAGCCAGGAACTGTTTCTGGGGACGTCGCCACCTTATTTCCAAGGCCAGACAAGGGCCAGAGGTACCCTCCCCCCCTCCCAACTCCTCCCAACTGAAAAGCCAGGAACTGTTTCTGGGGACGTCGTCACCTTATTTCCAAGGCCAGACAAGGGCCAGAGGTACCCTCCCCCCCCCCCCCAACTCCTCCCCAACTGAAAAGCCAGGAACTGTTTCTGGGGACGTCGCCACCTTATTTCCAAGGCCAGACAAGGGCCAGAGGTACCCTCCCCCCCCCCCCCAACTCCTCCCCAACTGAAAAGCCAGGAACTGTTTCTGGGGACGTCGCCACCTTATTTCCAAGGCCAGACAAGGGCCAGAGGTACCCTCCCCCCCCCCCCCAACTCCTCCCCAACTGAAAAGCCAGGAACTGTTTCTGGGGACGTCGCCACCTTATTTCCAAGGCCAGACAAGGGCCAGAGGTACCCTCCCCCCCCCCCCCAACTCCTCCCCAACTGAAAAGCCAGGAACTGTTTCTGGGGACGTCGCCACCTTATTTCCAAGGCCAGACAAGGGCCAGAGGTACCCTCCCCCCCCCCCCCAACTCCTCCCCAACTGAAAAGCCAGGAACTGTTTCTGGGGACGTCGCCACCTTATTTCCAAGGCCAGACAAGGGCCAGAGGTACCCTCCCCCCCACCCCATGAAATGTCGTCAAACCGGGTGCCGGCAGATCGGTGGAGGAGGAGGAAACTCGCGCAAAGATTCACAGAGGCCATTCTGTTCAAGTAGGCGATAGCCACACAATCGACTACTGGTCTTGTTTCACTAACGAGGAACGTTTATTGTTGTTTATATTGTTGTTCATGCACCAATTTAGTCCTTCGAAGTCGCCTACACCTCCCCCACAACCGTCTTCTCGCCACACGAACGCGTGGACATAAACGCACCCTACGTGCTCTGCAACCAGACGGGTCGAGCTCTGGCAGTGGTGGTTGACGGCCAACGTCTGCGACCCTCAGATGACCCCGCCCCACCCGCCTCCTCCTCCTCCTCATCCTCCCACCCCTCTTCTCCCAAGAGGGTCAGTGCCAAAACAGACCGCAACCCTGGCCTTGTCTGTCATGTCATTCAAGCCGGAGAGAATCGTGGATTATACGATGTTCTTATGAGTAAAACGGTAAGCAATCGTCTTCATCCTCTTTGGTTGGTTTCCCTACTGTCTATAACGTGTCGCCGGGTTGGTGAAATTAAGTCGATTGGAGACGCTCAGGTCTCCTGTTGCATAGCAGAGTCGACTTGACGTGGTTATGTTGGAAGCGTCGGCAGGATTTCTTCTTTGCTTTCATCGTCTGACACCCCCTACCAGAGGATGCAGCGGAGGCAGATTTTGGACCAGTTATCGTCCCAGCAGTGCACACACACAGACACACATTCGCTTTGGCGTTTATTAAGTTTGAGAGATGGGGCTTGGGAAGCTAAGAAAGTTTACAAAAAATTCTTGATGTTTTTTGTTCAGCCAACGGTTAAAAACCTCCGCACGTCCTACCTCGAGGCCCCCCGTCGGATCAATATCGCGCTGGCTCCAGAACCCGATTGCGTCGCCCGATTGCCTGCTGCCGACCAGTTGGCCACCAGCACGGCAGCCATCAAGATCCACCGCACAGCCGACTACATCCTTTCGGCGGCCGCGTTGACACCGGGCCAATCGGCCCAGCCAATTGTCGCCAGCATCACGGCCTTCCTGGGCCAGAAGATCCACCTGCTGCAGTCAACCATTCAGGCAAGCTGCCCTTTTCTGTAGCCGTCAGCATCCTCGCTCTGTTGCTGGGCGTTTGGCGCGTCTGTCTAGACGGCGAGGTCGTCCTTGTCGTGGCGACGGCGAAATATGGGCATTTAGAAGCCTGTCGGTTTCTAATAACCAAACTGGACCGAGTTGTAGTCCGTGGTTCTAAGCCACAAACACTTAATCCCGTGCCGACGAAGCAAACAGGTTCCGTTTTGTGCCATTCCACTATGAAATTGTCGCACGTGACCCCCTCCCCCCCCGTCCAATCATCGACGTTTAGCTCCTTTGGGCCGGCTTAGTACCGATTGCGCTTAGGACGCCCAAGTTTATTCGTGGAAAAAAGGCTGCGCTCACTTGGTCGGTCGTCTCACCGGGAGAGTCGGGTGTCTGGGCTACGAGTGGAGGGTTGACCTTCTGGGTCTTTTAGGTCATCAACAAGGCGCCCCACGCGGTTCGCATTTTCTCCCTCCTGTCGCCCTCGGGACGCGTCGAAGCGACCCTTTTGACAGAGCTCGACGGGGCTGCCAGCTATTCCTTGCCCATTGATGTCGTCACCAGCTCCCTCGTGACAGGCATCATGGTGTGTCCCTCGCTGAAGGGGTAAGCCGCTTTCGAGGGGTTACCAATCTGCGATGTTCCCATCTTGTTTGACCAATCAACTTGCGTGCACCTCTAATCCAACGACTTGGTGGTGGAAACCCAAATTCCTCAGTTCCACATGTGGCCCCTGTTGAATGACAACCTTCCACCTCCTCTTGGGGTGGCCCTGGTGGCACAACGTCTTAATTGGCAAACCAATTGCACAGTGTTATATACACCCCGCGTTAGCCAATCAGCATACATTGGTGAAGCAGCCTCAGCCGACTGTGCAATAGGAGCTCTGAGAACATCATGCGGTACTGCCACTGTGCCAATGGAACCCACTTCCGACGCTTCCGGATGCTTCCACCGCCTGCGACTAGCTTTCCACCCTCGAGCGACGGGAGGCATTTGAAGACGTGCCAGTGGTTGAAGTGTAAATCCACGCATCGTTCTGTTTGAAAAGGGTTGATTAGCAAACCCCCCCCCCGCCGTTCATGCACTCCGAAGCACTGAGCGTATTTTCTGTGTTATCTCAGTGCCAAGGTATCAACTGACACCATCTACTGGCCCGCGAAGGCTTGCCCCTCGACGGCTGACGACCCCAAGCGCGGGGAGACGTGCATCTACCTCCTGCCCCGGTCTCAGCATCACCCGGGTTCCCACGGCGCTGGTGGCGACGACGCTGATTGGCCCGTCCAGAATGTCTCCTGCTCCGTTCCCGTCGAACCGGGCAGCGGCACTGGCGAGTCTGTCTACAACTACACGGTTACCATTGAACCTCGTTTCCCACGGACTGGGCGACAGTCGGGCCCCACGTTCGTCCAACCGCCTTCGTCATCGATCGTCCACAAGCCCCGCGCCTTCAACATGGTCATACGGACCCCGGCGTCACTGCATAACCACCTTCCGGTGCCCATAACATTTGACCTATCAGTACGTCTACTGACCTCGATGAGACAGCTCAAATATCTGCACAGCGTGGGGAAGCGCTGGTCCTAAAATAGGCCTTTAGCTCATATAAACACCATTTCATTGCGACACTGATAACTTTGAATTTATTAGAATTCGAATTGTAGTAAGTGTATGATGTTACGACCCGTAAGCAAACGGAGGTCAGCGCCTAGGAGGCAGGAAAGATGTTCGAGTGAATGACGACCTCCATGCGAGTTGGTTCAAGTGAGCCAATGGCTGGCGTGTTATGAAAAGCTGTGGATGACTAATGTTTACGATGAGTAACGTCTGTCGCCTGTCCAGAATGTGGGTCGCACGTCTGGTGGCGGGGCGGTTGTTGAAATTAAATAAATTAACACAAATAAAGGTTTTATCCAAGTGTAATTTCATGCGAAAATTAATATGATGTAAAAAATGTCAAAAAAAGAAGGAGCGTTGATGGGACGGTCTCGAAAATGTGTAACGCAAGTGCTGTTTCCTCTAGGATTCCGATGGAGCGTTCGATATTTACCCGCAGACCACAGACCAACTGCCATACTTAAACACTGCATTTTGGTTTTTCTCTAGGATTCAGCAAACGAAATTTCTCCAGGATACTCTTCTGTCCTAACAACCGCCAAATCAACCGGTTTCTCCTTCGCCATTTTCGTAGGTCCACCCTCTCCCCCAATCCCCAATCTTCATGTTATGCTCACTCCACCGCTCTCTCTCTCTTTCCCCGTTAGTTCACCTATGACAAGAAGGACTATGTGGGGCGCGTTGCCGTCACCTCAAAGACGGAGGAGATCTCACTGCTCTCTTGCGAGGCACAGGAGGGCTATGGAACGAGTTTTCTGGTAGGCTGTTCTGATGCGGCGGTGCGAACGTAATCGCACAAAAAGAGTTTTATTGTAGACTGGCGTACAAACTCTCACCTTTGACACGTTTTTTCACAGACGTGTGGATATAATATAACACTTAATCGTCTCGATCGCGTATAGAACTTTTAAAATTATTTATTGATATGGCCCGCGTTCACTTTCGTCAAAAGGAGATGGTGGAGGTGAGTGACCCAGAGTGGCCTTCCAGACATGCAGGGTTCGCTCTGTACTTTCGGGGTGCTTGCCTGAGGAATTAATACAATAACAGAGTTTTCATGGGGAATCAAACAGCCCCGTAGCAAGCTATTAAAGGTGGAGTTTGTAGGCATTTCAACTAGGTTGTGTTGGCTTGCATTTAGCCACAAATAAGTGGTTCTACTTTAAGTTACCCGTTTGTTTCGAAATCTTCGACAACCCCACAACATCATGAGTTGTTTTGATTGTTTTTTTTCAGAACTTGGGCCTGCGTTGTTTACGTAGTCCCGGCCACCTTGACCTCACAGTCTACTCACCCTATTGGATGGTCAACCGCACCGGTCTCACCCTCTTCTACAAGGTAATTGGACCCGCGCACCCATCCATCCCCCTTCCCCACTCTTTGCAACCCTAACCCATTACCTACAACAGGTTATGCGGATGTTTGGCGTACGTTTTTGTCATCGCTTCTATTGCCACAGTCACCTGTAGTAGCCCTTGATTTCATCATTGGAACGCAGTGTAAAAATATTGCTACCTATTTAATTTCAGTAACACGTATTATTTCACACCTGTGGTCATTGGTGTCCATCCACAATTTTCATTTAATTTCACATTTTGGGGTTATTAAATATACTGTTAACCCCGATATTTAACACCGTAATGCCCATCTACAAAACAAAGTTCCTTTCCGAATCCTCAGGGAATCATTTTTGCCCTTTCTCCTCGTTCAGGTTATTCCGGTTAAACAAAATGTGAGGTCCATCTAATTACAACTGCAGCTTTGATTTACCGATTTTTCGCCGATCCAGGCCTCGCCTGATGTCATATTTACTAACCCCCCTTCCCCTAACGCGGTTATGCTACTTTTAACTCCATTTGATTGGCTTGCTTATTCTTTAGGACCACACAGACCTGGAGGTGTCGCATCCACCCAATCTCTCGGGCGTTCTTCTCTTCTCCGTCACATCGAAAAGTATCTTCCTCGAACAGCAGGTAGGCGGGTGGTGACCCCTCCCCCCCCCCCTCCTTGAACCTTTTGATGCCGGCGACTGTGTTTGGGGTTGTCGGCCCTCCTTCACGGATGGCGTGTTTACGACGAGTAACGTCGGCACTCTAAAGGGATGAACTACCACTAACGACCTTGAGATGTGTCGCTTGTCCAGAATGTGGGTCGTACGTCTGGTGGCGTGGGCGGTTGTCAAAATTAAATCGATTAACACAAATGAAGGTTTATCTTTCCCGGAATCCAAGCGGTTCCGCAACAATATTTCCGACAGACTTCGATTTGATCTCCTCCAAATCCTCGCCTTTGGCCACATCCCGGACACATATCTAGGTCTCATACACCTTTTTCTTATTCGATCAATACCATTCTGCCTTCCCATTGGTGCGAATACCCCCTTGCATCAAGAGGGCCATATTTCGCCTCTATTCGTTTTACCATAAAATTGCAGGAGCCGGTGGTGGATGAGAACCGCGCGCCTGGTATAGATCTCATTCCTCCCCCTTCTCCTCCTACCACCCCTCCTCCTGGTCCTCCTCCACCACTCCCACCTCACCCCTTCCCCCACCACCTCTTCCTACTCCGCCTACGCCACCCAATCTACTGCCGGTATCGGTCCACACATGCTTAGCGGCACCCGTTGCAACCCTCCTTTGAAACGGTTTATCGGAGTGTTGCCGATACCGCTCCTGAACTCTCTGAATTGTTTGCAAAATATAAGGTTGTAGAGTTTTATTAGAAAGTCTGGCGACTAGAGGAAGATGCTAAATCATCCTTCCGCGAATGTTGCTCCTCCATTTCTGTGGAGTAATTGGGGTGTTTGTGCTCAGCCTTCACACACACACACACACACGCAACCTCTACTGCGACACCCACCGCCACTAATTCGGGTACTGGTGATGCTTGGCTCAATCTTCGCGGTAGGAGGGCACTAAGGGGGCCACCCCGAGACTACCACGCAATGGGGCAACCGTCGATCAACCAATCAGATCGTGGTACAAGGTCATCCCGCCACCACCACTGTCATTCAAGCATCCAGGCACTTTTTCGGAAGCTCTTCTACGTCCCTAAACCTCGATTTGACGAAATTTGACAGACTCGGCCTGATATCCAGCAACAACAACAACAACAACAACAACAACAACAGAAGCAGCAAAGTGAGGAGTTGGATGAGGAAAGGGCGACGTACACGGGTGAGGCGTCAACGGCCTTCAGCCCATCCTCCTCCTCCTCCTCCTTCTCCTCGCCGTCTTACCCCACCTCCCCTTTGGGGTCACCTCAGCGTAGACCACCACCAAAACGGCACCAAAACCAGAAGAAACTTC
Organism: Proteocephalus fallax; assembly: GCA_028672205.1. NCBI lineage: Eukaryota > Metazoa > Platyhelminthes > Cestoda > Proteocephalidea > Proteocephalidae > Proteocephalus > Proteocephalus fallax. Next base: position 680,966 of record JAPUBX010000359.1, read on the forward strand.
GTCTGACCCGAAACGTCAAGGTGTTTTCTTGGTGATGGCTCGTTGGTCCTGGTTCGTTGTGGTGTGTCTTGTGTCGGCATGCTGATGCACTGATGCACGGATGTTTCATCGCCATCTTCATCTTATTTTTCTGTCTCGAGCCTCTCGAGTCTTCCAAACCTTCTTTTCTCCACGCACACACACACAGGTACACCATAATAAACAAGTCGGGTTAGCAGTTTTGGTTGAAAGAAATCAGGTCAGCCTGGGCCCTTAGCACCCACTCGCCCCTCCCCCCCCCTACCCATCCCTGCCCGAGCTGAATGCCGACTGATTGATTGCGAGTCTAATGCGTTCTATCCGGCCCAATTGCCTTTCCCACCCACACGCGCGCATTTGCAGAATCGCCTCCGTGTTAGCATATCGGATGATGATGATGTTGGCGACGACGGCGACGACGACGACAGTCGACACACTGAGGTAGCTGAGTCGAAGTCTTCCCGGCGGCGCTTCAAATATCGATTTCCAGGGCTCCGCGGCCGCCGCAACCGTTCTCACCACCCTTCTCACCGGCCGCGCGTCTTTAGGCATCGGCAGCTAGTCTCCCGGGCAAAGGTTGTTCCAAGGAGTCTCGCTCGCTCGCTCGTTCGCCCGCCCGCCCTCCCGTCCACCCTAACCCCATCTCAATTTTTTCATTTTGTTTCACCCACTTGCTTGCTCATCGATGTTGTGGTTCAGGTTGCACTCGGCTGTCGTCGTAGTTTTGTAGTGCTCGGCTTGCATGGCTGTGCCCCGGCTGTTTCTGGGCATCATATGCATCATCCGTAGTCTTCCAACCCAAGTCCTCTTTCTTTCTTTCTTTCTCCACATTTCAACAATTCCCTCCTCCGTTGCCTTCCAGGTCGTGATGCGAACCGACGACTCCGTCTGGTCGGCCAAGTTCTCCCTGGACACCGTCGGCAGCTGGGGCCGTGTGCACTGCGAGGGAACTCGGGGAAGGTCTTATGAAGTAGGCAGATTGAAGAGGAGACGCGCTCTCCGTGAATAATTTGGGGCATTTTAATGTCTTACGGTGGGTTTCTGTTGGTTTGTAGATTGGCGTAAAAATCGACCTATCGTCATGCGGTCTTACAAAGACCATAACCCTGATGCCTTACTTCATGCTTGTCAACCGAGCTCCCGTAAGTCGTTGTGTTTTTAGCTCGCTTTGTATGCCCCCACCCCCTAGAACTGCCCTTTTGTTTCTACTCACTTCTGGTCAGAGTTGTTCCGTTTGTGTTTTAATGCCCATTTCTATCCTTTGTTCAAAAACCTTCTGTAATCGCAGTTATTGAATACACTACCTGAAGAATGGATCAACCGGTATTACTATTAGTCTACTTCTTACAAGCCAGTAGTGTGGGTTTGAAATGATCACGGTTATTAAAGTAGTCAATTTACGATGGCCTCCTGGAAGAGGCTTGTTGTCTACGTAATCTGCCTAGTCAGTAGACTGCGCAATTTACGTAATTACTTTGTGTCTGTCGGCCTACAGGTGACGATAGAATGCGCCCAAGTGCGTGACACCAACCAACACGTCTACGACACCTGGATCCCCGTGGAGCCGGACGAGGTGAAGGCTTTCTGGCCGGCCACCGGGGACTCCAAGAAGATGCTCATGACATGTCGCCTAGACGCCTCAACGGTCACCTCCTACTTCCCACTTTATGAGTCCAATGCATTCCTCCTTAAATTGACGACCAATCGAGTGAGTAATTCTTGCTTCTTCCGTGGACTCGTTCCGACAATGTTCGCTCCATGATCCACGGTAGGAGGTAGTAATTTCGGTGGTTTTCTTCTTTGTGATGGCAGAAATTGTCTGAACGCAGTATCTGCTTTAGACGTGAGAGCAGATCACCTGACACACTTGGTTTTCCGACTTATTCTCGATTTTGCGTTTCTTCCAGCACGTTGGTCTCTACGTTGATGTCCAAACGACGGACGAGTCGACTGTTATAAATCTCCAGACCTACAAGGACGGCATGGCTTTGGTGCATGTCATCAACGACAGCGGCCTGCTGATTAATTTCTACCAAAAGTAAATTCTTAAAGTCTTTTGCAGACTACGGGCTGCCCAGCAACGCGTCTTGGTAATTCGTGTAGTCTCTCTAAGGGAACGTCGGTTAGCTGATGAGGGACACGAGGGTGGCATTGGGGACGCGACCGCCTGCAAAATATTCCCAAAAAACCGGTTTTCCATCTACTAGGAGAGATATTTAGATGATGTAAAGTTTGTTAGACCCAATCAATTGGATGGAGGTTTCGTGTGTCCGTGGTTTTTTGCTCTCCTCCTCCTCCTCCTCCTCCTCCTCCTTCTCCAGCAACAACACCAACAAAGGGTCATCGATTATCGATTTTAGAGGCACTAATATTTCGCACACCCTGAAACCCGGCCACCGCATATTCTACACCTGGGACGACGCCACCAAACCACGTCAACTTTTCGCCTTCTTCGACAACCCCCAGAAGGCCCGTCAAATGGAAATCACAACCGTACGTGAATCCCTTTTTCGTGCATGCCCGCGTCTCGCTGATACCTCCTAAGTCTATTTGCACCCTCTCTATTTGCCTCTTTAGGACAGCTTTGAGACCATTGTGATCGGCAGCGCTGACATCCACGCAGTTTCATACCTCTCGAAGCTCCAGCGAACTCTTTTATTCACGAATAATACCGCCATGGCCAATTTGACGGCAAAGGTACAATCTCTCCCTCTCTGCCACCCCATCCACCCACCCACTTCCACGTCATCTGGTGGTCTTGCTGCCCCTTCAACCCCCCATGACCTTCAACCACCCATGACCCTCTGTGCACATATCTGCAAAATCTTCAAGGTTTATTCTTTTTAGTCTGGAGAATTGGAGTCTGTCACCGACCGAATTTCCTTGGTGTTTCAATCGATTGGCATTTCGCTTGTTGGCAACCTCAACTTCCAGGAAATCTGCTACATATCCATTCGAAGGTAAGCTTTTAGAAGGGTTGTCAGCTTCTCGGCGTCAAATATGTGTTGTCGTGTTTCTCGAAACGAAGTCTTAATGATTCCTAGGTAATCTACTCTCTCTCTCTCCCTGTCCAACACCCGTTAAGCTCTGACGTAATCTGGAACAAGGTGAAGCGCGCCAACCGCATCAAACGACTCAATCCGGATGTGAGCGCTGCCCTCGAGACCCTCTACCAGTCCTTCCTGGAGAAGATCCGATTGGGTGAAGAGTTTCCACGCCGCGTCACCCTGCCCCAGCCCATTCGACCCTCTACCACGGTCGACATGAACCAGATGGTGATGCTGGAACCCGAGAACTGCTCCCTCCAGCGCTCCAACGAACCGGGCATCCACGTCATCTACCGGGCCTCGGCCAATCAAATGCACATCTACGCCAAGATCTTCTGCGTCCAGATGGATTCTCAGCGCTTGGACTCCACCTTCCCCGTCATCTTCGCGCCATTCCCGCAACCCGCCTCGGTTGTGGTCGAATCTGGTGAGTCCCAACAACACCAAATCCTCTTCTCCGATTCGAGCCGAGTTCATTAAATTATTATTTTTATTTGGCACGTCCCGCCAAAATGCGTGGGCCGTCATCACCACTTTCTCGGGTCCTGGGGTATTGGTGATTCCAACTCGATGGCAGCTGGAGTTTTTGCAAACCACCCTTATCTTGTAATCATTTTACGCATCGAAGGCGTAATAGTGGCGGGAACCGGCTGTAACATCATTCTTAGCTGCACGTTTGCCCGCCCCCCCTCGTTGGATGATGCTGATAATGATGATGCCACAGCGGCCACTTCCACCTCCCCATGGACTCTGTTCGTGTGGGCTGAATGATGCAACGGCGGCGGTGTTAGCCACTTCCTCTTCCTCAACCACTGCGGAGGAAACCGACACCCTTCGCGTGTTCGCTAGAAGTAGTTTTTGATTTGGTGCTGTCTTTTAACTGTAAAAGATGATCGATTCGGAGCTCTCGGATACCAGTTTTAGCGACATACACAGCCATCGTTCATTGAGGAAGGCATCCAGTGGGTGGTTGTCGGGTTTTTTGTTATCTCGCAGGCAAGTGACCAAGACGCACTCGCGAATTACAAAGACGCTCTCAAAGAACGAAACCCTTGCGTTAATATCGATGTTGATGCAGGGCGACCCTTTGTGCTCAGCCGATACTGGAAGATTCTGTTACACCGCAATTGGTTATCGGTTATTTCGCCCTCTCTGGAGATGAACGCAGATTTATTGGACTAGAGGCGGAAAAACGGCTAATACCCCGATTTTGGCGGTTTCAGAATAAGACAAATGAAGCCTAAATCACAGAAGCGTATATGCGCTTGATCGATAGACAATATCCGTGAATCGCCAAAAAAGAAATCCAAATTTGGCGGCTGTCTCATCCTCCAGTAAATAAACCGGCTCCTTCACCAACACAGCGGTGATGCCTAACCACTACACCATCGGAGCACCGTGAAATTACGATTTATTCCAAATCACGATGACAGTCAACAGTTCACTGAATTAAATGAATCCCATAAGAAATAAAACATGGGTTGTCAAATCATTATAATTATTATTACCGTCTGTAGGTCCAAAACCTCTTGTGGAAATCGTCGCCATTATCTGCAAAACGACTGATGCTGAAGTCTTCCGCTTTAAGTAAGTTAAGCTGACAAACCCCCCTCCCAACATGATGGAAAGGCGTTGTTGTAGTTTTTTGTTTTTCCCCGTTTAGGCGTATCGAGTGTCTCATCCAAGAAATGCAGTTCAAGGTGGATCAGAGTTTCCTGAATGCGATTATCGATTTCTTCGCCGGCAGTGTCACAGTTCGGGATGAGGTTTGTGGTGGTGGTGTTTGTTGTTGTCGTCGTCGTCTCCGCCTTTTCTGGAAATTAACCATTTTGTTTTTCCCAGTTGGATGGTTTCAATGCCGACTTAAAGTTGACTCAAGGTAGCCTCACTGACGCACCTGTTGTCCAAAATGTTCTTCAAAGTGGCCGGGAGTCCATCATTGATTACATGCATATTTCACCAATAAAGGTTAGTCTTCTTCCTCGTCCTTGACGCAATCATCCTCTACTTCCTCTTCTTCGTCCTCGTCGCCGTCTTCTACTTCCTCTTCTTCCTCGTCCTTGACGTCATCATCCTCTACTTCCTCTTCTTCGTCCTCGTCGCCGTCTTCTACTTCCTCTTCTTCGTCCTCGTCCTCGTCGCCGTCTTCTACTTCCTCTTCTTCCTCGTCCTTGACGTCATCATCCTCTACTTCCTCTTCTTCGTCCTCGTCCTTGACGTCATCATCCTCTACTTCCTCTTCTTCGTCCTCGTCGCCGTCTTCTACTTCCTCTTCTTCCTCGTCCTTGACGTCATCATCCTCTACTTCCTCTTCTTCGTCCTCGTCGCCGTCTTCTACTTCCTCTTCTTCGTCCTCGTCCTTGACGTCATCATCCTCTACTTCCTCTTCTTCGTCCTCGTCGCCGTCTTCTACTTCCTCTTCTTCCTCGTCCTTGACGTCATCATCCTCTACTTCCTCTTCTTCGTCCTCGTCGCCGTCTTCTACTTCCCCTTCTTCGTCCTCGTCGCCGTCTTCTACTTCCTCTTCTTCGTCCTCGTCGCCGTCTTCTACTTCCTCTTCTTCCTCGTCCTTGACGTCATCATCCTCTACTTCCTCTTCTTCGTCATCATCCTCTACTTCCTCTTCTTCGTCGACGTCTTCTACTTCCTCTTCTTCGTCATCATCCTCTACTTCCTCTATGATTATGCATCTTCTCCTTCTCGCAGATGCACGTCAGCTTCTCCCTGGTTCGCAGTTCCGAGGAGGGCCGTTCGAGTGCTTTCCACAGTGACGTTGTCAACCTCTTCCTGCAGTCCCTTGGGGTCGCTCTCACGGATGTGCAGGACGTCGTCTTCAAGTGAGTTTCACCCCCACCCCCTTACCCCCCTCGCACGCGCGCTTGTTCGTGGAAACATCCACAACTACTTTCACGGTGTTTAGATAGATTGATTCCATTTTTCGTTGATGTGCTTGGATGCCAACGGTGTGGAGGTTTTGCTTCCACCTAATAATCATAATAATAATAATAATGGTAATTATTATTGTGGGGATTTAGAAGGGGGTTATCGGGAGCAGGTAATTCGATCGGCACATTTTCCTCGCTACCACCCCCATCATCAGACCCGTTCTCAGTACACCGGAACTGTGTGGATTACTTAATTGTTTACCACGCGACTCGATTCTGACTTGCGTGTAACCTGAATGGCGTAGCTACCGTAGTAATCGGTTACAATCGCGTTCGGCCATGTGGGCCAATACCATTTCAGTGCCGAAAACCGTCAGTGGGAGTTCCTGGTCAACTCGCAGATTTCCGAATTGCGGTATGCCGGCGTTCCTGCGGGAATTAAACGTTTGGGCTTTCGCATTGGTTGAGGAGATTTAACAATGGTGACACACTCGAATTGAGGGGATTACAGGGGTCATCTAATGTACGAGTAGCGACGAGGTTACATCTAGAGAAATGGCTTTTAATCATGGTCTTTTGGACCGAGAGCAAAGACAAGCCAATAGAAAACGAGATTATTTTAAAAAGCCCACGGATTACAAATAGTCCGAACATTTGAGGCCAGGAAAGATGACGCGAGTAAGTATACAATGGGGGATTTATACAGGAGTGGAGGGGATGATTTTGGTTGTACCAAGGGTTTAGGTCCTCGTGACCTTAATAACCAAAATGTGATGATACAAATTGCAATACCAATCGATCAATCGATCAGTTAATCGATGCCTTCATATGCATTAATGTGTTCCAGGCTGGGTTATTTCGAGCGACGCGGGCGTATCATGTCGATGTCGAAGATGCTCTCGGAGATGGGTCGCCACTACACGGGCCAGGCCATCAAGCAGGCCTACGTGCTCATCCTGGGCCTGGACGTCATCGGAAATCCCTTCGGCGTCATCAGGGGAATGGCCCAGGGCGTCGAGGACCTCTTCTACGAACCCGTCAAGGTGACCGCCGAACATTTAACCCCCAAGTTCGGTATCTATGTTTTTGTGGTGGCTCACATTCCTGGTTTTTTCGTCACTTGATTCACCCCGGACTGGTCTGATCGTTGACTGCCCGGTTAACAAATTAGTTATCAAACCACTTCAGAAAAGTGTAGCTATCTGTTTTCCCACCAACATGAGAAGGAAATTGGGGGGGGGTTTTAGTACAGTTGCTGGTAGTCGTGTAATAGAAAAAAACGGTGAATCACTCATGTTTACGAAGAGTAACGTCTGGACTTTAAAGGATTGACTGCTAGTAACGACCTTGAGATTTGATCCGCTTGTCCAGAATGTGGGTGGCACGTCTGGTGGCGTGCGGGTGTTGTCATTTTCGTTGAGTAGATTTTCGAGAATCAGGAAGTTTCCCGGGGGTAGGCCACAACAAATAAGCGATTGTGTTGATGGTTTAAATGTGTTCGATATCGATCGACCTTTTCTCTGCCGAAGTTACCTTTTTACTTTCCGTTCAGGGTGCCGTCTACGGGACGGAGGAATTCGCAGAGGGAGTGGCGCTTGGAGTGCGCAGTCTTTTCGGGCACACTGTGGGTGAGTCAATGCGTCTGCCCCCTATCCAGCCTCCTCTTCGAACACCAGAAGCCCCTCTAACCCGTTCACTAGCACACCGCGGTATTGAGCCGACTGTTGATTCTGCACTCATCTTTCCCGGGAGCACCTTCCACGATAGGAGCAATCCAGAGTCGCAAAGCTCGGCAACAAGAGCGACAAATACTCTTCCTCCTCCTCCTCCTCCTCCTCCTCCTCCTCCTCCTCCTCCTCCTCCTCCCTCCCTCCTCCTCCTCCTCCTCCTCCTCCTCCTCCTCCTCCTCTTCCTCCTCCTCCTCCTCCTCCTATTCATCCACGTTTTTCTCATTCTCCTCTCTTCTTCTCCATTGCATTCTACTTCTTCTCCTCTTCCTCCTCCTCCTCCTCCTCCTCCTCCCCCTCCTCCTCCTCCTCCTCCTCCTCCTTTTCCTCTATCTGCTCCGTTGAAGATTGAGGCTTGAATGGTGATGAAGCTAATGAGCGGTTTATTGATGACGCAAGCACGCACACACACACACACACACACACACACACACATCTAATCGTAATTTGATTACCAATTTTCCTTGGCAGGCGGCGCGGCCGGTGCGATGTCGCGTATCACCGGGACCCTGGGAAAGGGCGTGGCGGCTTTGACCATGGACGACGACTACAAACGGCGCCGCCGGGAGGAGATGACCCGTGCCCCGGACAACTTCGGCGCTGGAATGGCTCGTGGTGGCAAAGGACTCGTTATGGTGAGTGCCGCTGCTCGCCTCACTGCCCTGCCCTCCTCGACGATTTGTTGGCGTTTTGTTTGGTTTCTGAGAATATGCTTCCCCTTACTTGACCTCGTGCGCCCATCGCCTCCTTTGGCTAGAGGATGCGTCGATTTCTTCGTGAATGACATTTCCACGAAATTAGGTTCACCGGTGGCGGCGTAATCTGCAGTTCCACTCGTAGAGAAGGAGGAAGTGGTCGCTGCTAATTCGCCAGTGCGTCGTCGTCGTCTTCTCCTTCTCCGAACCGAAAAAAATGTGTGACCTATCCATTTTCGTTTCACAGTTACTAAATAAGGCGTTCAAATAAAGCACCTACACGACATTACCAGAAGGTCAAATTTGAACCCGTTTTGGGTGTGCTTCATACCCTGCGATAGGACCTTCACCCACCAGGTCAGCCATCATTTCGATGTCTAACAGCGGCGCTACTCGCGGTTTGTCATCACCGGCTGATTAATCACCGTTTTTTTCATCCACGGACTCGTCCCAACAACCTGTTTCCACAATCTACCGATGTAGGAGCATTTCGATCTTGCCTGGTCTTCTTTCTATAGCCGTTTTGTTTGACCGATATTTCTACTAAGAAATCCGAGGACAGCGAAACAAACAGTAATGTATTCTAGTGTTCCTCCTCCTCCTCCTCCTCCTCCTCCTCCTCCTCCTCCTACCAATCCTTTTCCAACTGGGATTTGTTATCGTGCATTTAATCTAGGTGCTCTAATTAACGACAATCTCTTTTTGAATATTTGCCAGGGTTTTTTGGGCGGTGTGTCCGGTCTGGTTACACAACCCATGGAGGGGGCCAAGAAGGAGGGTGTGGAGGGCTTCTTCAAGGGCGTCGGCAAAGGCCTCATTGGCACCGTCACTCGTCCCATCTCCGGCGTCGTCGATTTCGCCAGCAGCTCTTTTGAAGGCATCCGCCGGTGAGTGCAGTTTTTGTTCGTTTCTGGTTTCGCCAGCGTCGCCATGTTGAAGAGACGCCAGAAGACGCCATCCTTGTCGGAAGGCCTCATGTCTCAGTGTGACCCCACAGAGACATGCACCGTCGGCAGAAGGCCTTCCTGGCCCTGCCAAGACGTGATTGGTTTAACGTAGTTTGAATCCTGTACACGCAAAAACACTCTCTCTGGAGTTGCATGTCAACCAAAGCCAGTCCCTCGTTGATATCATTAATTTCCACCTGTTTGGCATTACCTTCCTTAGAGCTACCTCGACTTCGAAGGAAGTGGTGCCCGTTCGTCCGCCCCGGTTTATTAACAGCGGCGGTGTCATTCGTCCCTTCGATCGCCAGGAGGCAGAGGGCAACGTTCTCCTTAAGGTACGCCCCCCCCACCACCACCACCACCACCCAACCCTAGCGTCGACCTCCCGCTCACATTGTGTTTTTCGGTCTTTGTAGCAATTGCGCGATGCTTCACCCCTGAAGGACGAGGAATACGTCTTCCACATCCCCCAGCGTCGCCCCAAGGGTGCCATCTGTCTTCTGACCACTAAGTGAGTCTGAACTTGCGATTCCGTGTTGCGGTGTCTCAACATCGTTCTCCTATCAGCCATTTCCATTTGTGTGGTTATTTGCTGGATTATTGACTGTGTCAACCCATTCACGACTTCGGTGTCTCAGCGTGTTGTCTCTTTGCGCTTTGTAGACGGATTATGGTGATATCGGTGAACGACATCATGGGCAGCGTGTCAATCGATTGGCAGACGCCTCTAACCGCTGTTCAGTGCATGCCGCAACAGTCAGAATTGGGCCTGGAAATCGCCCTTACGCGGTCGCAGAAGGCTAACATCTTCGCCAGCTCCAGCAACGTCAAACAGATTGATTGTAGCATTGAGCTTGCCCGGGTATGTTATCGTCTCCCCAAAAGCCTTTTTCACGGCTGTTGTCTTCCGTTTTCCATGCCTGGTTTAATCTCCCCCCCCCCCATACTTCTCATTTTAGCGCATGCTCGAGAAGATGCAAGGTGTCCTCGGAGAACCGTCCAGCTAATCGCAGGCGCAAATGACGAAAAATAAACCGTTCATTAAACCCCACCACATACTTGAGAGTCCCTATTGATTGGCCACGCCTTTTGATCTTTTACAACACATATGCCCTGTTCACACTCTCCTCTTCAGAAAAGAATAATGATGCATATTAATATAATCCTCGCTTTAGGCGGATAGGAAGTTGTTGGATGCATCTTTGGAGACAAGTGGTACGCGTTGGCAGTCGTCGGAGGGTTTTAGAAGTGATCAATTGTCACGAGTGGGATTGAACAGGATCATTGGGCTCGAATGATCTCCTTCTCTGGAAAACCGCTCTCATCGCTAACTGGCGCCTAAATTGCTTCATTGAGTGAAACAAACCTTTGCGGTAATCCCGCATTGTCCAGTCATTTATGTGCGTGAGGGATTGATTAGCATGACGATGCCCCTAGAGACTGATTAAATCTAGTCATATTTGGAGGCTTTACCACAACAACACTACCGAGATCATTCTTGAAAAAATAATAATTACTCTGGTCGCATGTTCTCCCAGCTGTCAAAGTTACAAATTAGCTTCAATCTCAAAACTCAAGAATCTTTATTAATTGTCTGCTGGGCATGGCAATAGTAATGGCAATGACTTGATAAAAATTACGAAAGGCACAAATTTCAGCATTGAAATGTTGGAATATTGCGCATGAAAACGTCTCTGTGATTTTTTACAAATCGAAAATGACGAAATTTCGATATGCAGCCGTTTTCGTGGTTGAATTAAACGGCCGTGTTCACATTGATCGAATGGCAGGGGAATCAGCCAATCAGTAGGCCTCAACTTCCAAATGAATCGACTTTACAATTATTCCGAGCGGTTAAGCGAATATTGACGTCAGATAGCTCGTGCAAAACGCCAGGAAGGGTTTCCATTAGGTTTTCGTTTGAAAATTGAACATACCGGAATCGACTAATTGACAATATTCACTAGCAATTGGGTTTTTTCTCTATTAGCCCTTGAAGGAAATAACGATGTCATCATATTAGCCCATGTCTACCAAGTGGTGCCCTAGACCTTGATGCTCTGAACGATGGCTTTATCTTCAAATCCGCTGACCATTCCGCGTCACCTCTCGTTAGATCTCTTAATCCTAGCGATTTACTGCCCGCTCACGAATCCTCTATCTCCCAAATTTGGCTGGCCTCAAGAGCTCCACCGCGGCTGGTCCCGACAGGGTCCCCCCGCGATTCTTAAAATATGTCACCGCGAGATTTCTCCGTTTGTCAACCAGCTCGTCAATCATTCGTTAGGAGAATGCTCGTTTCCTTCTGAATGGAGAGATGTCGCCATAACACCCATTCCGAAACCGGCCAATGATTCTGCCGGACCTGTGAAGTATAGACCTATCGCCAACTCATCTGTGTGGTTAAAAGTGATTGAGAAGCACCTCCTCTCTAAATTAGATGACACGATTAAAGCTGCCGATGACCCTCTTCTGTTTGCTTATAAATCAAATCGAAGCACTCTGGACGCCGTGGCTACGTTATCGCACACCCTCCACTCTTCACTTGATGCCGGAACGAAAGCCGTCAAGGGGGTTTCTTGGACTTTTCCTCTGCTTTCAACACGATCTAACGCTCCGGCATCCTTTCTCAACTATGTGAAGATGGCGTTGAAGGATGGTTTATTAATTGGCTTCAAAACCATTTTTCTAATCGACGTCAACATGCCAGAGTCGGAAATGAAGCCTCCACCTCCTTGCCAAATAACTGTGGTGTACTACAAGGCGCAGTGATATCTCCCTTCCTGTTCGACTGTTACACGTCTAGACTTCGGTCCCCTAACGACGTGACACTTATAAAATACGCGGATGACTGTATGCATGCATGCAAGACGGATGGTGATTCTCACTGAGGTACTCGAGTGGTCTTCGGAGAATGGTCTTTTGCTGAATGCATCAAAATGCATCCATATTAATTTTTCCCTGACAGCCGCTGTTGACACTCCCGAAATCCTTTCACTCCATAATTTCGCTTCGAGCTCAAAATCTAAATTCATCGGCGTCATTTTTAACAGTCAGTTATCATGGAGTGATCATGTAGATGCCGTCTTTGGTAAATGCCGTCGTTTCTGCTTCCCAGTTTGTCGGTTCAGGAGAGTTGGCTTAAGCTTTAGCCATATAAAAACCTTTGTCCATGCCTGTATAATTCCCCTTATTGTATATTGTTCTCCAATAATTTTGTCCGGCCTTAAATTTTCTGAATTTTCAACTCTCCATAGACTTTTTAAAATAATCTCGTTTTCTAGTGGTCTGCCTATTCTCTCTATTCAAGAAATCATCGTTCAACGCCACTTCAATAATTTTTCACTAATCGCTGCTCGTATTTTAAGTGACGCCTCCCATCCCCTCTATTCCAGTTTATCTGAATGTAAATCTCTTCGACCAATGCGTACACTATACCGTTCAATAAAAACAAGAACGGCGGCATATCGAAATTCGGTCATTCCTTATTTGTCCGGATTTTTAGTTTCACCAGAGCAGGTGAAACAGTAACTAAAAGACAATTTTCACATCTAATACTTGTTATACTGCCTCTTTTAACTGCTGAAAGTTTTGGTCCTCGTGACCTCAATAAACACACTCCGATTATTATAATAATTATTATTATCGGAAGCAAAGAGTCCTTGTGTAACCTTAATTGTGTTTATCATCTTGTGACCTACGTTTAACTTGAGAAACGGTTGCCAATATGTACACAATAAGAAAGGCCATTAATGGTTTGACATCCAGCGTGGATATTAAAAAAAACATGTTTCTACTTGCATCATATATGCATACCTTATGGTATAAATGTCATTGCTTTTACTATCTGATTCAATATAAATTATACGTTTCTTTGGAAACTGTCCATCTTCGCAAGTCAATTCTAGCAATGAATTAACAGATAAAATAGTCCAAATATTTCCTCCCCTATTATTACAAGGCTTGGTTTCAAGCATGTGGTTATAGATTTAATGTTTGACAATTTCATTCAATTGTATTGTATTCTATTGACTATCATATAACAAACGACCTTGTTGAAAAAAGTTCGTTTGTAGCCTGTGTGAGTCTCGTTGTTTCGCTTTTATAATTTTACTAAACACACAAATGTACGCAATTTTATTTATTTAATTTTCTAAAAAACGTAAATCCAATTAATTATATACAATACGAAGGCTCGTGATCGTACGTTTACTAGTCTTATACGCATCCGAACCAGAGTTGCGTAATCGATACTCTATATCTCCAGATAAGACTTTTACTTCTTGACGCTCTGAAAAAATATTTAAAATATGCATTATCACTGACATTTTGCATGTGTGACATCTATGAGTCAGTATTTTCTTTCGTGGGTAGAACTCCTTGTATATTCTCTCTCATTGGCCGTGTATATATTTTTTTATCAAATTGCCAGTTTTGTCTCCACTTTATTCGAACATCCAACACTACCCTTTTGCGTATTGATTCCCATTCACTATATTCCACATAATCAACATGCAGCAAAGTAAAGACTGTAATTTCGAAATATCTTACTAATGATTCAACACCACCTCTTCGTTAAGTAACCGATGTCCATCGTCATTCCGACACGTCCCTTCGTTTGACTTTGTCTTCCATGGTCACTTCGTCGGCTTGGTTTTCGTCGTCTGGCTTCGTTCCGTCACCTATGGGGTTATTTAAGGCAGAAAAGGGGAAGGATAATTTTGATTCCCGCTTCCCACGGGGCATTGGGTGTCTTCTCCGGCCTGGCTGTCTTGAAGCGTCGCTTTATTCTTCAGTCTTGGTGGCTAACAGGAACCTTACATTCTCTTTCCCCTTAAAGTGTATTAAAGCATTTTATGCAAACAATTAACCAATTAAACCGAGATAAATTTGTGGAAGCAGTAAAAAGTACCAAGAACGCGCATTAAGGGTCATATTGCTTAAACTTCGCCAATGCTGCCACCACAATGGATGGGGTCCATTGCTCGTCTTCTTTATACCCATAAAAAATTACCTTATTGCTGACCAAAGTCGCGTGTCAAATGGATGGGGATAGAAGAGCTAGAATCTTCCCAATCGTTTGTAGAATTCATCCTATATTATACCTCATGGTCCGATAGACATAGGGTTTTGTCGTGGCTCTAATTCCTAGTGTTTTCTCCACTTGATTCGTCACGGACAGGATCGGTCGTTCGAATATAAAAAAAACCACCACTCGCTATTATCAGCGGAACCAAAGACAGCAAAGTTAAGACTTTTATTTAGTAGTTTTGATAAAATCCTTCTATATTCAGTTTTAAGGTCCATTTCGACCAGTCATCTCGAGTATTAATTAGAATTGGCTATTTCTGGGCAGGGTGGCCCGATGTTTCGACTCCCACGTCGTGCCACCTCGGGTGGTATGCGGGCACTTGTAAACGAGAAAATTCATGGCAAATACCCGTGTAACCGGTTTATCCTCTAGTAGGCGGAAATAGTGGAACAAATATGATTTTTTTTAATTTTTAGGCATGCAGCAGACAAAGGAAATTTTAACTCGTGTGTAATGTCCACCTGGGGTGGCTCGAATCAAACATCGGACGGGCAACAGCAAAATCAACAACAACAACAACCCAACAATCCTTCCGGTCAATACAAGTCACCGCCGCTCCCTTCTACCACTCGTGCTCCTCCCCACTATTCGCCATACGTGCACTCACCAGAGCAGCTTGGCATTCCCATAAACTACCAGAATCATCCCTACCGGTACACTGGGTATTCGGGTGACCCAGGATCTGGTGGAATCAGAGAAAACGACTCGGCCATCTATCTTTCATCAGATCCCACACCTCTTCAGGAATTAGACTTTCGACTCATGAACATCGAACACGATATATCTCCTTCATCGGGAATTACCTCTGTGAGTTATCGAGTCTCTCCATACGCCAAATTTAACAAACTATTTTGATATTGATTTATTTTATTTTTTCAGCCTATGGATTTGGGTTTTCCAAACATTGATGAACAGAGTAATGAAAATACCGATCTCAATAGTATCACGCCGTCCATTAAACTTGGATCATCGGTGAGACCCCTAAATGCCGTATTTTAAAAACAATATTGCTTGATTTTCGTGCACTTACGATAGTCGCTAGGCTGCACACCACATCACAGCCCCCCACATCAGTTGAACCCTGGCATGTCAATACACTAAAACACAGCAGCATGTTTTAATCGTCAATGTTTCGGTGTGCTACGTAATCGTTTAATCAAGCACGTCAGCGGCGGGGTGTCGGAAAACTAGAATAATTTTATTCACCACCGAATGGGTTCATTTAAAAGAAAATATGCATTTTAATAACTTTTCGGCTGACTTCGCCAGGTTTAGCGCAGGTGTTAACGGACATGGGAGGGCTTATTTGCATTGCATTCATTACCCCGAGGTTGTTTGACATCAATCGGTTGGCGTGGGTGCGTTTGATATCACAGTTCGTACGTTCGTCGACGCGTGGTTCTCACCGAAATGGCGCTGCCACACCCTCAGGCATGTTTTGACCGTTTCGCGACCGGTTCAATGATCAAAGGTGTGAAGGGGTGTTCCTCCGCCAGTGTGTCTGACTGCCGAAACCCGTTACCCCCTCCCTCCCCCCTTTCCCCTAGACGCACTGTTTTGTTCCGAAAACGTTCCGTGGGCCATGTTCCGTACTCCTGTTGTTGCTACCATATCATGTGTTCGTGATAATATGTCAGCGGACCTTCGACGACTTGTTGTTTTCGATGAATCACCTCGCCACTTTTGCGTTTCGGGGGGAAGGAGGTATGGCAGCCTCTTTAATCAGGCAGACTACATATTAGTTACCATTTCAGAGCTTTTAATCCCTCCTAGGCACGCCACCCAGCCCCCCACCTCTGTTCAAGTTGTCCCGGCAATCTTTATTTAAAAAAAACATCGCAAATCGACCTTTTTGTTGCTCCACCCGACGGCCCCAGCGGGCATGACGAACGTCATTCGCATATTCGTTCCCGCGGGAAATCGATTTCAGAACTCAGATGTCCTGCCGTTTTATGCTCAATTATTTCACACTGTTTGAAGTAGAACAGTTGAATCGAAATCGTGGTCATGAAAGACGCAAACAACAACACCAACGACCCCTCTCTGTGGTAGCGGACTGGCGTGATCAGTTCTCCGACAGTGAAAACATCCGCAGAAGCTGTCAACCCTTCTAGAACGCCGTCGGCCGGAGCCTGGCGAATATTGCTGCGTTTTATTCTCCTTTGTGGTTGCCATCTTCTCCTGTGAGGGGATGAACCGGTTTCCTGGACCGCCACTGGTCGGCGATTGAAGGCGACCTCTTCTGGCTCCACCTGCGCTCTCAGTGTAGATGGACTGCAAGCCGCCCAGTCCTTCCATATTCCAATCTCCTAGTGTCTTCGACGCGCAGTGGTCATGTTTCGCAGCCGTAGGTTGGGACTGGGCGGCGAAGCTACGACTTGTGACATCCACAAAGCCTCGCCAAATAAGAGAAGAAGCCACCATAAGGAATGCTAAGATGCCCCCCCCCAGTGTAGGGGGTAATTGGAACTCAGACTGCGAGGCAACGTGAGTCAGAAGGGTTGGAGGCGAGAAACCGATCCCTTGCGTAGAGGTCGCAACGAGACGAAACGAAAGGAGCGGCAGCCTACCCGGTTGTACCGGACGACAGCGCCGAGGTTAACAACAACCATGTTGTCTCAAACTGCACCACATCCACCAAAAACGATTACTTAATGCGTCAATTGCGAAGAGGTGGTGGAACGGAATGCGCTGCCACTGCTCTTAACCTAAAGCGGCTGATACAGCCTAATACCCCCAAGTCGAGGCCCTTGACATAAACATGGCCCAGACGAGACCGCGACGACCTCAGCATGCCTTGACGCTTCAGCCACCGTTGCTCTAAAGACCCGAGCAGAAGTGGGGCGCCTCGTTTGGCTCCCTCAGAACGACCACACATCAACCAACGCATCAGCCCAGTCGTTCTGAGTCTTCCGAGTTATCTCGACAACACCTTCCCCAATCACTAATTCTTCTTCTTATTCTTCCTGTGTTTCCATTGCGTGGTTGTTGCCGCAGAAAGCTCCGATTGATCTCTTATTCACAAACTAGTTTTATTGATTCGGGTATTAATTTTGTGTGTGTTGTGGGTGTGGAAAAATACCGACCGCAAATCTTCACCCCGCAAGTCACCCTCTCGGTGAAGTTTGTGCGGGAGTTTGGCGGACAAGCCTTTCAATGGCCGCCATAACGCGTTTGGCAGACTTTGCGTACTTCGAGACCAAGGGGTTAATTTGCCTTTCTGACACATTTACCGCCGTATTTCGTGTTAACTTGTTCTACGGATAATGGCCACTTCCGGTCACAATGTTGTTTCAAAGTTTAATGCCCAACGTCCTGGTCCTCGTGTCCTTAATAAAGCTATTATAATTATTATTATTAAGAAGAAGAAGAAGCAGATTAATTGTTACTCCAACAGGCGACTTTGAGAGGATGAGGATTTAATTGCCCGATTGTTTTCCTTGGCTCAGATCTTCCGACTCTCTCTCCGTAGACTTATTAAAATAATTTCACTTTCTAGTGGATTCTCTCTCTCTGCCCGCGATCTCCAAGGCGCCATTCTTCTTCCGCTGCGTTTCGATAGTTTTTTCTCGAATAGCCGGGGGACCCCTCCAATTCCCCTACTGTAGTCAGTCTCGGTGTAAATCTCATCGACGAATGCGAAGGCTTAATCCTTTCGTTCCCCCAAGAAGAACGGCTGCCGATCGCTATTTGGTCACCTCTCTAATTGTCCAGACAAGAAGAGGTGAAGCATTGAGGTCAACTGCCGCATATCCCATAAAAGCGTTCAGATGCGGTCAGACTGGTGTCTGACTGTCATTTCGGAGTCCCTTTGCTTTACTGGTCTCCCAGATCTTGGGGCAGGTTTCAGCCGAGAAGCCGTCTAGGACGCTCATTGGCTGAGGGATATCTACATATCCATACATCTCGGACTATGTATCTCAGTCGATTGCTTCACATGCTAATCACTGTGGGTGACTTGCGGTCAATATAATTCCCTGGCCTCAAAGCGTTTCGCTGGGTGTTGCACCATCCTCCCCCTCAAACTATCCGTCTCGACCGACGCGAAGGCTGTACGCCTTGCTTTTTTATGCCTAAAGCTTTTTGGCCCTAATCACAATTACTATATTACACAAAAAGTACTTTGTTGCCTTCACACACCCAGTGGGGAGCGCTATCCGATTAAAAATCGATTTCCGAGACCAAAATAAACAAAACTGTTTTATACGGTTTCTTATTCCCACTTTTCGCTTAACTGGGAGGCCGCCAGCGCGTCCGCCGACACCCCCTCCCCCAAGAAGTACATTCACTCATGACCGTGCGCAGATGGAGTGTTTACCAGCTTGTTCAAGTCAGTCACCCCCCCCCGTCTTAGTCTTCGGGTTTGCGGCGTGTTGGCAAAATGCCGAAATTTGATCAGACCGGTGACTAATGCACCAACCTCACCTGAGTTCCCAGCGTCGTGACTTGGCTCGCTCTCTCTCTCTCTCGGCGCTACTCAAACAGAGAGACTGAAAGCCAGTTACTTACTGCGAATTCGTCAAGGTTGTCGAGAACCCATTGGCTACCACCATTATAGTGGTGATTTCGCATACCCAAGGGCGTAGCGCGACACCTTTCGCGATATTGCGCAAGTGCGCGCAAACTTGTGCTTTTTTAACCGCTACCCATTCTTCTCCCATTGTGGCTTCATGTCTCACCTGCCCCCACCCTCCCTTCGAGTTGTAATTGGTATCCTTCGCGGAACGAGTCCACCCAGTTTCCCTGGTCCTCCTCTTTTTCCTCCATTTTGACAAAAAAAACTGGTTTCTGTGTTTTAATGCATCAATTTCGACTGGAGGTGACCTTGCCGCGGCGGTCTCACCTCTTCTGAAATGTCGTCGAGCCCGCCCCTTTTCACCAAAAAAGACATCAATCAGTCTGAGCACTTACACGAATGCACTTTTCATCGACCACCCTCGTGTGATAAATGAATTTAGGTTTACAACAGTTGCGTCTATGAGTGATCTAAAAAAACTGAACAAGATTGTTTTGTTCGATTCGTAAGTGCTCTCTCGAAACAACCCCACTCTCCGTAATACACGTCCCATCCGACCACTTTCATTCTCTACTCGCTACTGTCGTGTTCAAAATCGATCCTAGCTCTCTGCTTGGAAGAGGTATTTCTTCAGGACATCAAGTTCGATGCCTCGCGTTTTGCCCAGAAAATGGCGCGGGGTGTTTCCAGTGTGTTGTATGCTCCGCCAATGGCGTGGAGTGATCAGGTGGAATTTTCGGACGAACTGGTCCGGGGCCATGTCAGCAAGACTAACCTGAGGTTTTCGAGTGATCTTCTCAGAGCATTCTAGAAAGATCTAGATGCCTCTCCCTCGCGTTTTCCCCAAGCCTACCTTGAGGGTTTTTTTTAATTGTGACCAATGGCGGCGGTAGCTAATGATTGATTTTTTCTGGGTGTGAACTGCCGCAGACGAGGGCGTGTGTGTGTGGGGGGGGGTAGGTGTCTCAGTGCCATGAAAGCGGTTTAAAAAGTACAACGTAAAATCATGCTTGTGGATCTGTCGACTTCTAAAGACGCCAACGCTGTATGGTCGTGGACAATTGGTTGTTGTTTCTGTTGTTGTTGTGGTCCTCTATCACCTGTCGGGGATCCTGGAACCGAGCTTATCGAAGCCGACTCCCGAAAGATGCCACATCAGCCGGTTGAATAGGGAAATTGGGCATCTAGTATTGTCGTCTATTAACAGCACCCCCGGGTATTGCTTCCACGTATTCGGCCTACTAATGATTCTCGCAGCCGTCCTGTCGAAACGACGCTCTGTAACAACAGTAGTCGTAGCAGCGGCGGCGGCGGCGATGGTTTTGTGTCTTCCCTCCAACCACAACCCTCACATTGCCTTCTCCTCTTTCCAGTTCGACCTCTTGGTCTCGGGCCATTTGCCCACCTCCTCCACCTCTCCACTGGACTCCCGGAGGGGGCGTCGTGGATGCGACACCGGCTGCGTCAACCTCGGAGGAAGCGGCGAGGGCGTGGGCGGACCGTCCGCCTCCTGTCCTGCCGGCAACATCGGGGCCTCCTACCTCTCGGGAGCCTCCATGGGCGGTGGCGGCGGCGGACCCTACGACAGCCCCACGGGAGGCCTCTCCAAACCCATCCTCGTGACTGCGGGCACGGCCTCTGGCGGCAGTACGGCGAGCTCGGTCACCGGAGGCTGGGGGGGCGCCACCCAGACGAGCACGCCCGGTCTCGGCGGTGGGGTGGGCCGCATGCCCCCCTCCATGTCTGGAGGCGGTGGCGACCCAGACAACCAGCGGGTGGCCTTTATCAAGGCGCGCACCAAGAAGGACAGCCATAATAGAAGTTAGTAGAATGGCTTTGTTTTTGTCGGGCGTTTCGCAATCGCACAGCCCGGTTTTGGGGCTAACAAAAGTCACCCGCTTTGCCATTAATAATTTCGGAGAGGGCGTTTGGGGGCGGTGTCCGAGGCGCCAGCGTCTCTTTAATGACCGTGTCCCGGGTGGGTGGCGAAGATCCCCGTGCGAAAAGGGCACGATCAATGCGACCGATGTGGAAACCTCCCGGTGCACGGTAACCCGATGTCACAAATGGCGCGACATCCATCCTCATCCAGCCACAAATCTTCATAAACCAAGACTTCGGCCACCTTCACAGACGCCCTCCGCGCGCTGATCCACTTCGGTCGTGAGCGCCGGTAGTGGACGCGCTGGTGAGCGGGCCGAGAAAGGAGGAGGAGGAGGGCATCGCTGAGTCATCTGGGCAACGTAGAAGAGGGTGGTGTTTCCCTGGGCCTCTCGACTACTTGGGTAACGAGACTGGCAGGTGAAACGTCGGCTGAACGACCAACCGACACGACGAGTCGAGAGGGCGAGGAGAGACGAACGAACGAACGAGAGAACGCCCGAGCACCACCCCGTGGGATGGACGAAAGTGCGCGGTTGCCTCGGTGAAGCCCACTTCATTGGCGCCACGAACGGCCTCGCTGTGGGTCAGATTGAAACGACCCCCCCCCACCCATCCATCCGCCGCCACTAAACCAAATAGAGATCCTCTCCGAGAGTGTATGACTGAGCCTTCGGCATCAACCTGCTGGAAATGTGGATCTGCAAAGTCAACGTCGTCTCTGTGATTAGATTGCATAGAGGGTTGAATTAACCCGTAATAGAGAATTGTCGAATGGTCAGTATAACCGGTATAACTCAAATAGCTAACCGAGACCTTGAATGAATGAGAACACGTGCAGCAACGTGGAATAGAATATTCTTAATTGTGTGGTACACCACTCAGAATAGTAAAACACAATGAACAGTTACACAGTTAAAGTTCGCAACCACCACCACAGTCTCCCTGGTATTGCTTCAACCTCTTGGGGCTTCGTTGAGTAAACGATTCCTCGCAAGGAACGGTCAATATTCATGCCAAAAATTGGCAACAGCAACAATTTCGCCACAATCCCTTGCAGTTTATTGGTTTCAGTTATCCTGTTTAGTGATTTTTCGTCATTTTGTGAGACGTTCCGGTTGCAAAAGCGGTAATTTTATCTAAATTTTCGTTGATATAACATCATTTATGGGTTGTTGTTGTTGCAGTCTGTGTTTTTTATGTAGTATTCGTAGTGTTTCTGGCCATGTAAAAAATTTACGATCCTAGACACGTGCTCAAATTCGCGATCCTGAACACGTCATCAAATTCGCGATCCTAACCACGTGATCGAATGATCTAGTTACCAATTGTCGACTCGTTTTCAGATCATTTCTGATCTGAGTGTGTGTGAAGTTTTGGGCACCAAAGAAACGTAAAACACTAGGCTGGTTAGAACTGGAGTCAGAGCTTTGTAACCGGTGGCCACAACTTTATTTCTGCCAGGGGTCGAGGTGTTCGGGCAAACCTCTCCTGGATGTGTGTGTGTAGCTTTTTCGGTTTTTATAAGTCAAAAGGCCCATGGACGCTTTTTCCAATCACATGTTGAAAACGTGTCCAAAGCCGACATATTTCTACTCAAATTTCCCCTCTTTACATTGGTCGACTCCGCTCCGAGAAATATATATATATAATTCAAATTTGGTGGCTATCTCAGCCTCCTAGAGGATAAACCGGCGACCCTGAAAGTCCCCGTAAATAGGAAAAGCTCTTCTTGTCGTGGGCGATTAAACGTCTTGAAAATTGGAGAGGTGACGGAATAGCGATCGGCAGCCCTTCTGGGGGAATCTAAGGGGTTAAGGCTTCGCATTGGTCGATCAGATTTACGCGGAGACTGACTAAAATGGGGCTAATTGCAGGGGTTTTCGACTACACCATCTTAAATATATATATACTGGAATGGTGATTGATTTATGCAATAAATTCCGATTGTTTTCTTTAACATTCCCTTTCGCCTCTTGCACGCACACAGAATGCCATGTTTTCATTGGTTAAACCATGGGGATTTATACGCGCACGCGTGTGCACTGGCACAGATCCACAAACGCCGTCTGGTCCATTTTCCGGGCCATTTTGGCGTCACGCAGTCTGCGCAGATCCAAATATTATTACACCTAACCGGTTTTATTGGCGGGCAGTGAAGTCTAATTTGTCCTCTGCTCCACTACACGTCGGCGAGAGTCTGATGGTCCGCATGGTTGGGTCTTGTATCCGGAGCGCGTGAAAGCGTCGGAATAGTTGAAGGAGCAGGATGAGTTGCTGGTTCACGTTGAGTTGTGGTCGGAAGCCTCTTTTGCACCTGTTACCTCCAAACATCTTCGAGATCGGACCATCTGCGACACCATAGTCTCTTCCTTTCGACCGATCAGGCCTCCCCAGAAGACATTGTTCACTGAACAAAAAATGTCTCCTAGAACCCAGAACAGGTTGCACACCCCGAGGGGTAAAATTTCCGTAGAAGTATTAAAGTAACTCCAACGCTGAGCTGTGTTTCTTGAGAGGCTAAACAATTCCAATTAGGTTTTCCGTTTATGGAAAAACACCAGAAAAAAAACCTGTGCGTGGGTGGTTGTTGGGGCGGCTATTCGCCATGCTATTACTTCCTTACCCAAAATAGTTTCCGATTACTGCGGAATGAGAGACCCAAAACGGTTGTTATGCCGACCAAATGTTTTTTTGTTCAAGTTATAAAATGGGCTTAAAGGACGTCGTTAAGTGTGTGTGTGTGTGTGTGTGTGTGTGTGTGTGTGTGTGTGTGTGTGTGTGTGGTGTGTGTGTGTGTGTGTGTGTGTGTGTGTGTGTGCGATGAATGGATGGTATTCAAGGTGGCGATGAATAACCGGTCGAAAACTTGGTCAATATCTCCTTCACGTCTTCCCTGGGAGCAGATGTTTGCGCGCCGGCAATCTCTCCACTCCCTAATTTCGCCTCGAGCTCAAAAGCGGAATTACTCGGCGTTCTATTCAACCGTCGGTTATCTTGAAGTGATCAAGTGGATGCCGTCTTCGGTACCAGTCGTTGCCTTTGCTTCTTAGTTCGTCGGTTCAGGAGACTTTCCCCATTCTGACTTTTGAACCCTCCGTTGACTTTTTAAACTAATCTCGTTTTCTTGTGGCTTGCCTATGCTCTACATCCAGGATCGTATAATTAAACACCACTTCATCAGCTCTACACTCGTCGCTGGTCTTATGTTAGATGACACCTCACTTCCACTCTATTCAAGTTTATCTAAATGTCAATTTCTTCGACCAGTGCCTAGAGAATACCGTTCAATGCTTACAAGAACGGCGGAATATCGCAATTGGTCATTCCTTATTTGTCCCGATTGTTAGTTTCACCAGAGCAGGTGAAGCAGTAACTAAAAGACAGTCATTTCGTCAACATTAACTTGAGATTAGTTGATAGAAAAGTGTTAATAAAAGGGGGATAAGTGGACGAGGTCCCTTCTAATTCCATGACTGCAGTGACCTTGGCATCGCTTTTCGCCGGAACACCGAAGTTCAACTGCGTGTGAGACTGCGAGTCGGTGCCTGCCTGTGTGGTGACCGCTCTGGAGGTGCTGGCGTCTCCGATTGATTCTACAAACGGTGGATGGACACTGTTTGTAGGAGGCGTCCGAACAGGCCGCTTGATTTCAACCTCTGTGGGTCTTTTGCCGTTGTAGTTGAGCGCAAGCGTCGCGACTACATCAACTGCCAAATCTCCGAACTGGGCAGTCTCCTCCCTGAAGAGATGTTTCGCGAAAGGTGAGCACTGGTTTTAGCTCTCCGGTTTTTTTCGTTTGTCTGGATTGCTCCGTCCCGGAAGCCTCCCCAGGGCATCGAATAGGCGGGCAAAAGGACACCCCATCTCAGGCCACGCCTAAGGGGATTGGTTGCAGCACCAAGCGCTCCACGCCCGCTAGTCCAAATGCTTCTTTGTCCGCCGCTTCGACGATGCCAAACTCACAGCATCTGGCTGGTTCGTGCTTCGGTGGCCTAGAAGGGTGGATAGCGGCTTCTTACTTACTTCGGTATTGGAAGGCCTCACTGGGATTATCGGGGCGCAGTTGGACCTCGTTTTCGCTGTAATATGGGGCTTAGATGGGAATAATGTTCGGTGATGGAGATTTTATTTTTTGATGTGTTCATCTCCAGCCCGACAGCCTTGGAAAAACGTCCATTCCTCTGCGTTGGGGTTTCTCCTAGGACGCCGATGTCTTCTGGCAGTTCCAGGTCAGCGATAGACAATACTGGGGTCACTTGAACACAGCTGCATTCTGTGCGGGCCTCATGCATTGCCCACTCCACTCCTGTCATTCAAAACACAATGCCACTTTAGTCCGACACCCCCACCCGCCTCTCCCCGCGATATACAATAAACCTAGAAGGCCGCCTTTCCGCTCGCTGTAATCCCGCTGTCGAGGGGTGATGTCTTGGATGACGCAGCAGCAGCGGCGGCGGTGAAAACGTTTTTTTTTCTGGATCCGTGGCGCCGGTGATTGTCCGGACTTTGGCGCTGCCATATCCTGCCAGAGGATTAATGTCTCGAATCGTGGTCGACCCTACCATGGTTTAAAAGGAAACGAGACGGTCTCTTTTTCGAGTCAACTCAACAAAAACCGAGAACCCCGCCTTCCCCCCCCGCTTATCCTAATCGATTCACGCGTGACTGAACACGTTGGCGTGCGCAGCACAGTCTCTGGGGTGGGGCGGCGGTTGTGGACAGGCTGGCAGGGGGTGGGTCCGCGGGCGAGGGTTGGTTGGTTGGTTGGTTGCCGTGTTCACCCGTGGCAGATGAACACATAATGCCGTGCCATGACGTGCCATATGGCCTGTTGTATCAGTTGGCGCGCATGGGTTTTTCGAGGGGGTTGGGCTAACGGCGACCGACTTATTTACGAACGCTAACAGCCTGGGGGGGGGAAAGTACACGAGGAGAGTTGGCAATTGCAAGCTATTATTTACCCACAGAGAGTAGGCCCCGCCCGCCCCCCCAAATTCGGCGCATCATTCCAGTTTGCGAAATAAGACCAGCGTCTTCTCCGCACCAGACTCGCGTCGATTGCGTTTCGCAGGCACCTCCCCCCCCCAGAAAGCGCGATAGAGGGGGTGGGTGTGGTGTGGGGGGGGGCAATCTCCTTTTTTTTATGCACTCGACCTAACGCACATGTCTTCGCCAGTTAATGTAAACACACAAGCTTCCTGGTATGGATCCATGTGTGTGTGTGTGTGTGTGTGTGTGTAAATAGCAGCGTCGCGGGGTGCTAATTGTTAATCTAGCAAAAAACCTGTCGAGGTGATTACTGAACCTCTCTGCGTGCTGCCACGATTCAGTGGACGCCATTTGGCTTTTCGGTTTTAGCTGCGTCGCCAGTTTATAGACGGTCAGCATGGTCGCTTCTTGGGGCTTTAACTTGAGAGCTGACTGTTTTTGCTGTCTACATGGTTTTGTTGAATGGACGCGCGGCGCGTAGCCATGGTTACCGGAGGACAATCGACTCGAAACCCATCAGCTTCCTGCCCCCCCGCCCCCTTCGAAGGAACAGGCCTACCTCTGTGTGTGTGTGTGTGTTCGAGTGCGCGCGTCTTTTGATTAACTCTGCAAAATAAGGAAAAACCACCCTATTCAATCAGGTGCCATAGACCACCACTTGATGCACACTACTCTAGCTGGAAGTAGCGGTAGTCGAAGGTGCGGGCGCAGTAAACACATTTCGTGGCAGCTGAAAACGTCGCCGAGTTGGCTGGACCTCCTCCTCCCATCCTGTCGGGAGGAGACGAACGAGCAGCGCCAGGGCTCGTCATAAACCAAGACTGCGGCCACCTGCACGGACGCCCTCCGCGACGCTGATCAACTTCGGTCGTCGAGCGCTGGTGAGCGGGCCGAGAAAGGAGGAGGAGGAGGGCATCGCTGAGTCATCTGGGCAACGTAGAAGAGGGTGGTGTTTCCCTGGGCCTCTCGACTACTTGGGTAACGAGACTGGCAGGTGAAACGTCGGCTGAACGACCAACCGACACGACGAGTCGAGAGGGCGAGGAGAGACGAACGAACGAACGAGAGAACGCCCGAGCACCACCCCGTGGAATGGACGAAAGTGCGCGGTTGCCTCGGTGAAGTCCACTTCATTGGCGCCACGAACGGCCTCGCTGTGGGTCAGATTGAAACGACCCCCCCCCACCCATCCATCCGCCGCCACTAAACCAAATAGAGATCCTCTCCGAGAGTGTATGACTGAGCCTTGGGCATCGATCTGCCGGAAATGTTGACGTTTGCAAACGCAGCCCATATCCGTCTCAATGGAGTTTCTTTCGTCGACAAGTGTCGAACAAACATTCAGTCGGGGCTGCCGATAGAGTGCAGGGTTCAGCTCAAACCACGCTTGGGTCTGTCTTCTGAATGCGGCCAATGAGTAATATATCTGCCAATTTAAATGAGCCCGGTCTGTGTGTTTATTTCGTGTGATATTCTGCTTAAGTCTGATAAGTAGTAGTACTAGTCAATCGCATAATTTGTGTGAACCCGTTGATCGAGTCCGTCATAAGTAGTATATGGGCTAATCGTCTAAATTCCCAATAAATCTCGAGATGCTTTAGGTTTCCGGAATCGGGCGGTTTGTTATGTGTCTCCACACGCCTAGACACGTCTATTCCTCTTCACACCCCGGTGCGTCGAGATCAGTGACCAACCAACCTCACCTGCCTACCTACCGACCTACCGACCGACCTACCTACCTGCCTACCCACCCACCTACCTACCTGCCTACCTGCCATGTTTCTGTTTTTAAGTGACTGTAAAAAGAACAAGGGAAGCATCCTGAAGAACTCGGTAGAGTACATCTGCGCTCTGCAGCGCGAGAACCAGTGCTACGCGGGCCTCTACAACGAAGCCAACCTCGCCAACAGCGTCATCAATCGCCTCGTCAAACGCATTCAGGTGAGTGATGACGACAAGTGTTATTACAAAATAGCCTCCTTCTCATTCCTTCCTTGGTCGTTTCCGATTCAATCCATGAACATGCGACCCGTGACCTCTCACGACCATTGGTAATGAACTGCCTGTTTTTCACTCCCGACAGATCACTCCCATCACACCTCCTTGGGAAGCTTAATTAAGATGTTGCATCAATAAGGCGGGCCTTCACTCCATTAAAGCCTTCTTGAAATTGACGTGGAAATTCACGCAGCATTGGGGGGTGTTGTCCTAAATTCCCCCGACTGTGCTCCTAAAGTCATTTTGCGCGCCGAATTTCAATTGGTAGATTTTGCTGTCCCCTGAATGGGAGGAGGAGGGGTCTACAACATGTGTGGGGGTTGTGGCTAGAACCATTACCTCCCCTTCTCTTCGTTCAGAGACTTGGAAACGAAGACGACGGCATTTCACGATGGCGGAATTTGGGGCGACATGGTTAAGTGAAGCAGTTAGCTGTGTTGCAACATATGCAATCAAGGAAAAAAAAGGTGATGGATATCAATTTTGATTGGCAAACTGTGCGAGTGCGTTGTAGAGGGTTGGGCAGCTTCTGGATGTCTAGACAACGACCTCCTGCTTCATGTCGTCGTATGAGATTTGTTGGCTTCGGGGAGTGTTGTTATCTATCCACCAATCGGCGTGGGGCTCCCTGGCGCCAGGCGACATCCATCCAAGGGCACTTTGGCCTCGTAAGGGTCACCTTGCCCCCACCGTCAGGTTTCCGGAGCCGCCATCTCCCGCCATCTCTCGTGAACCCTATTTAATGCTTCCATGAAAGTTTCTTCTTTTGTGGCGGCCTCTGAAGACTTTAAAGCAGATTCGGCTTTTGTTAATAATAATAATAATAATAATTGTAGTGGCTTTATTGAGGTCACGAGGACCAAAATGTTCAGCAGTACAAATAGGCAATATGACAAGTATTAGATGTGAAAATTGTCTTTTAGTTCCTGTTTCACCTGCTCTGGTGATACTAAAAATCGGGACAAATAGGGAATGACTGAATTGCGATATGCCGCTGTTCTTGTTGGTATTGAACGGTATAGTCTACGCATTGGTCGAAGAGATGTTAAATGACCCCCTACACATTGGCGTGCCCAGCTGCACAATCATCGATCAGCTGGGACATCTTGATCTGAAACGCCCACGCCCAAAGTCTAATTGAATGTGGGGAGGGTGGGGGGTGGATCACCAAGAACAACGCGTTCACAGCTGGGAGTTAAATGACGCCCTGCCACTTTGAGGTCATCCGTGAAGTGACGGGAGATGATCTGAAACTGTATGATCAGAGCCTTGGATCTCCGATTGTCTGCGCGCGGGTTTTCGTGTACCCACTATTACATGGCTGCTCTCCGTGCAGCCGTTCTTGTAGGCATTGCCTTCGCATTTGTCGAAGGGATTTTATTTAGACAAACTTGAATTGAGTGGTTGGGAGGGGTCGTCTAACATACGATCGGCGGTGGATTAAATGGCGTTGACATATCCAGTTGACTCCAGTCCAGCCGCAAAGCGATCCATCGACTGAGATATCAACAGTTCACTGCTAATTTCTTTATGGCTAGACAAGTTGTCAGTATTTAAATCTGAGGATATCAAGTTTTGCTTCATGATCGAAAGTGTAACATAATTTTTTTGTCATCTAATCGGTTCCAATTCTAATAATTGATACGGTTTTAGCCTAATAAATTAAGTTGTGTTTTTTTTAATTATGTGGAGGATATAAAACGCGTTCAGGTTTCATGGTCACTTTAAAGAAATAAGCCCAAAACGGCGGATTGTGGCAGCGATGAACCAAAACGGTTTAATTCATAGAAATGTCTGGATTTTGGTGTAAATAAATGGCAATCAAGTGGCTGGCGTGAACTAGTTTAGAATAAAGCTGGGACGACGGCAAGCCAAACTGTGGCGATCGTCGCAGCAATAAATGACCTTTTTTGCCATTTGCCGATACCTCTACAGACAAACCCATTGACCCGAGGACAAGAGCCAAACTCACAGCACTGAACAGACCACGGCGTAGCTTGTCCTCTTGAGGCGGAATCACGGTGCAGTCACGAATGCGATCGATACAACTGTCGCGCGTTAATCCAGACCCATCGCTGGGGCATCTGTGGCAAAGTGCCTGGGCCTTAAAGACGCCCAAACTGGTGGTAGTGAATGAGAGGTGTACCGAATATGTCAATATTGTTCGCAAACTCAAGTGCGCCAGCAATCCAGGAGGTGTGGTGGAACAGAACCGCCTCCTTTCTTGCCGTTAAATCCTAGAGTAGACCTCTTCTCTTCACCGCCGCCCAGTCTTTCGAGGGGGCTTACGGGTGAGGCGACCCCAGCGCCACCTTTGACTCGAGAGTCCGGGGACACGGCTAGCCATTGGTCCACGATCACAGGTGCGTCCGGCAGCAGGAGAAGAAAACTCCTCCGCCCCCCCCCCCGCCCATTCTGTCGAGATCTGTCCACGCGTGCTTGGTGGCTCGTGCGGGAGACTCCACGACGACAGCTTGAGTTCCCGGCTACCCACGCACCTTGTTTAGTCCGGCGTCTGTGAAGCGCTTCGTCGCCTTGGGGGTTGACCGCTTCCGCAAACATTCCGGTGGCGCCGAGTAGAAGCGGCGCGCTCCGCCCAAATCATCCAGCGTCACTTGAAGGCCGTGGCGCCGAGTAGAAGCGGCGCGCTCCGCCCAAATCATCCAGCGTCACTTGAAGGCCGTCGGTTTTTTTTAACCGCTGCCGCATTATCCGGAATTTAATGACCAGCCTGGGATGTGCACGTGTGTGGCAGCTCATTATTTTCACAACAACAACAACAACAAAAATAACAACTCATCTTTTTGTTGTTGTTGTTGTTTGTGCCTGCAGGACCTCGAATCCTTCCTGCCCCCGGATGATAGCGATGATGGCGTCGGCGGCGGCGCTGGCGGTGTCCTGAGTCCCGAGTGCCGCGCCCTGCTGCAGGAGTGGTCGCAACTACACGACTCCAACCAGCAGAACATCACCGCGACCAGCGCCGCGATTACCGCCATGACAGCAGCAGCTGCAGCAGCTGCAGCAGCCTCCTCCTCCACCACCACAACCTTCCCGGGCCACGTCTCCGTCGACACAAGCGAATCCTCCCCCGGCATCTCCTCCCTCGGCAACAACGACCCCGACACCCGAGGTTGGTATGTTGTTGGTCGCGAACCGTGGCCGACGATCTGAGGCCGCCAGGTCGGCTTTGATCTCGTATCTGCCCACGGTTTTATTTCACTGCCGCTCGGACAGCGCCACACTTGAAGGGCCGTAGAACTTGGCAACAGCTTCTTATTTCCTCTTCGTTGGTCGCCTGTTGCGTCACCTGTTGTGTCAGTGGAGGGGGGGCGCGCGCTCTGTGCCAGTTCTTGTGGTTGTGGCGGTCAGTCTCCCTTTCCCGTTTCTGCCACTCGTCAGTTCGGATTAAAGCAAAATAATCGCTCGACGCATACACAGTTTGCAAAATGCGTAATAATCATTGCGCCCACATAACATGCAAGTGACTACGTCACGGGTGGCTGTTCCGGGCGTTGGATCAGGGGGATTGCCTCGAACGCGTCCAACACGGATCCAGGTAGCGGTAGAGGAGAATCACCTTTGTGAACCACCTTTGCATCCAAGAGTTGACCCCTCCTCCCCCTATTCCTCCTCCTCCTCCTCCTCCTCCTCCTCCTCCTCCTCCTCCTCCTCCTCCTCCTCCTCCTCCTCCTCTTCGATCATTAAGCTTTGTCAAACTCGGTTGATTTCAATCATTATCTGCGGCAGCAGCATTATTATTAACTGAACGCGGTTTCCCTGCAATTCTCGGGTTTCGGACCAATCAAGGTACTCGTTGAAAACGACCACAACCTGACGTCCATGTAGCGGATTGGCTCTAAGTGGCCCGTCCGCCAAAGTCGAGCCAGGATCGGAGCAGCACAAAAATATCGATTTCTTTCCATTCCATTCCCTCAGGCGACTCGAACTCCCCGGTTCCTCCTCCTCCTCCTCCCGACGGGCGTTCGACGCGCACGCGCTGCACATCGCTCACCGCCAACCCCGCCAATCTCTCTCAGGCCATCAGCGTCGTCGGTGGCGGCGGCGACAAGAGTGCCGGCGGCTCCCACCACCTCGGCGCGCCCTTCGTGGGCAGCCTGCCGTCGTCGTCGTCGCGCTGCCTCGTCGTCTCCCCGTCGCCCATCTCCTGCCACCTCCTCCCGCCGCCCCACCGTGCCGCCTCTCCCTCCGCCGGGCCCCCCCCGCGCCTCCACCAGCTGCGCCCCATCTTCGGGGGGACCCCGGGGGCGCCAAACTCAGCGGAAAGCGACCCGCGGACCTCGCGAAGCTGCCGACGACCAAGCTGGAGGAAGACGGAGGCGGCGGCGGCGGCTTCAAACAGTTTTCTGGGGGTGGAGGTGGCGGGGGCAACCTCGGGCTCCTTAGCACTAGTCTGCCCGTGAGGATGGCGTCGCCTGGAGACTTTTCGACCATTTCTGAAATGGACAGCGAGGAGGTAGGCTTGGTGATTCGAGTACCTTCGAGTAGTGAACGAAGACTTTATTCGTCGTTCCTGTTTACCGAAAGATTCTGGGTGTCCCCAGCGCCACCACCCGGCTTTTAATCGTGAGGTGGATTTTGGGGTTTCAATGGTTGCCCTTCCTTGCTTTGTTTCTAGACGTACATGCACGACATGGGCGAGAGAGGAGCAGGGGGTCTGGCCTTCAAGCCGGAGCCCATGGTCGATGCGATGGCCGGCGGCGGCGGCGGTGGTGGTGGTGGCACCTTCCAGTCGCTACCCTCCCACCACCGCATTCCCCACCCCCAGCAGCAACAGTTCGGCGTGGACAGAGCTCTGCTGCCCTACAGACAGACCGACGCCACCCACTTCCACGGCCAGCCGACGCCCCAGCACCAACTCCACCACCACCAGCAGCAGCAGCAGCGCCATCCCATGTCCACCGGCCAGCGTCACCTCAACGTCGAGGCGACCGCATCGTCTCCAGGGCGTGCAATGGCAGACGAACTCCTCTTCGATCCTGGAATTTAGTCGCCGTGTGCGTGCTATTCTTGTTGCTGTTGTGTTCAGCGATCGCCATTTCATTACTGCTACTTCTACCAATAATGTGTGTTCCTCCTCACCCTTATCGCGGGCTCGCTGTGCCGCCCCCCGTCATTTCAATGTGCCGCAGTCCAGCCAACATCTCACTGATTGTGGTTGAAATTGTCCGCCCCACCCCCCATTATTCACGTCTTTTTTTATTGCACACTGATATATTACATTGAACATTAATGCCCCTCCCAATCGTCAGGAATCCCGTGACCTCTCGTGCGTATTTTTACTGCCGCCACTTCTACTTCTTCACCGTACCCCTTCGCGCCAAACCTCGTAATAATCGGGTTTTCAGAGTGTGCTTCGCCCCCCACCGCCATCCCACCCCCGTCATCTTATAACAACGATGTCACTAATTATTATTGCTGCTCCAACTCATCCTTTTTACGATACTTTTATGCTGCTCCAACCTTGGAACAAATTCAATTAAGCGCGCATCCCCCCACCCCTGGTGATGAATAAACGCCCATATTTTTTTTCATCTCAACCTTGCAACCAAAAATCCACCGGTCGCAACTGCCGGAGAGAGCCGAAGAAGCCACGTTAGTCGGGCCTTCTCGCTCCAAGAGGGCCTTCCAAGTGCACCTAGTTGCGAGATGGAGGCGGGCGCTGCTGTCGTCACATGATTGGCAAGTCACCGATGGAGGGCATCGCTTCGAGTTGTGCGTAAACTTGAGGAATTCAGAACCTGACCGTTTTACACGGGAGGAAGAAGAAGTCTAAGACAGAACTAAAAATGGTCGGCGCTTTATTGAGGTCACGAGGGCCAAAACGTTCGGCATAAAAAATAATATAATTAGCAATGCTAACTGTCTTTTAGTTGCCACTTCACCTGTTCTGGTGATGCTTAAAATCGGGACAAATAGGGAATTACGACATGTAGTCGATCGTGTTGGACGTATTGGACGATATAGAAGGGGTGCAAGTAGTGAAGTGGCGTTGAATGATGGTTACTTGGATGCATTAGTGAGCCACTAGAAAACGAGATGGTTAAATGCCAGAATAATTGCTGCCAGGGGAAATCATAAGGAATATTATATTTCTTCTAACGAACTAGTCGACTCTAAACGTTTCCATAAATTTTCTTATTCCGGGCTATGTTGGACGATTTTGACGACCAACAATAACCACAATTTTGCGAAATGTAGTCTCCAAAGATCCACCATTTAGATTTAAAAGAATCAATTTAATCTCAGTACATTATACATCTTCTACTCGACAGCTGTCATAACAAAAGACTGCTGAAAAAATAAATTCGAACTTGAAAGAGCCGCGAAAATTCGATGTCAATTTGATACAAACAAGGGCGGGTCGTCATAGCTTTAATTTAAGTAGCAAAACTGTGATTTACGATGGTAGGTGGGGGGTGGGGGGTGGAGCAATATCAAAAAGAGACTACTCATTATGTTAAATAAGTTTTGCTCAATTTTGTATACGCACCAGAAAGAGGAAGAACTTGCAGAAGTGGACATGTTTTCTTCAAGAATCAAAAATCAATCGAGCCAATTAAATGAGACAACATATGAAGACACCACCACCACCACCACAACTAAGACAAGACAAGCACACGGAGTACGCTGAAAAAAGCGCGCGACATTCATAGTGAATCGCTGTCGTCGCCAATAGCAACGCTGCCAATGTCCTCCTCCGACAAATCCGAGACTTCATCGTCATCATCAGCATCACGAGCGACAAGTTGGCGGTCTTTTGGGCTCGTTCGTCCGTTCGCGGCACAATCAGGATGGCCATCGTCGTCGTCCTCCTCCTCCTCCTCCTCCTCCTCAAAGGTGTCGTCGGCATAGGGGTCCGGGTCGTCGGCACAACCATCACCAGCTGCTTCTGCAGACTGATCCTTGTCGGTGTTGCTGTCGCTGCTATCCGTGCTTCGGCGATGATTGGGGGAGACAAGGTCATTGCTCACGAGGGTTCGTCCAATGGGGGAGATATCAGTGACTTCGGAAAAATCGGATTTCACAGAGGACCTCTGTAGGGTCGATGGTTCAGGAGCGCGGGACGATGACGGAGATTGCGCGTAATTACAGTCATTTTCAAAACTATTCCAAATAATAAAAATAAAAGCAACGCCGAATCAACATTTGTGGCCGGAAGAAGGCCCCGCGCTGTTTAATTGGTGCTTTAAAAAACGATCCCAAAATGCGGCCGCAGTCGCTCCCTCCACCCAATAAACAGAAGGCGGAGGTTTTTGGCGATCACAGATGATTGCAAGAGCACAACCAACAGGCAGGCGAGGCCCGAGAGAATTGTTTATCTTTAGTCTTGTTGTTGTTGATGACTGCGAGACTCTGGGCAGCTCATTTCGTGGACTAGGTGCTCTTTGAACCGGAGTAAGCAGGGGTTAAACCTGTGCTGTCCCTACGAACTACCCATCCAGCACGAGAGACAACGATTCGCCGAAATAGTTTCAAGCGAAAAGATTACATATTTTGTCGTATAATCGAATGTCCGAGATAGGGACAGAGATCAGTAATAGAAGATAGAAAGGCACAAATAGCCACCCCACGCACCTGACTGGCCAGGGAACACACAAAACTCACCTAGAGGTGATTGGTCGATAGGAGGGCAGGACGCGGGCCCCCAGGAACCTACCCACTCGATCTCCCGTCTGATCGGGGGAGGCGCTGGAGCGGCTCTCCACGCTGGCCTCCCCACGCGACGTAGACTTCGAGCGGGTAGGTTCCTGGCTGAAAAGCGCCGGCGTCGGATTGGTGTTGGTGAAGGACTTGTCCTGCCTGATCAGTGGTTTTATCTTGAGAGATAAAGAAAACGACGACCTGCATAACGGGTTCAGCAGTAGTTAAACGAGCGTCGTTCGCACAACCAATCTGTCGTCGTCGTCGTCGTCGTCGTCTTTCATGTTCGTGCGCCTATCTTCACCTACTGGAGGATAATCCGGTTTCATAGATGACAGCCCCGTGAAGAATCTCGGGAAAACTGTACAAGTGGCGTCCCCAGTGGCAGTGGCTCTGTTGCATTATTATCGACCACACGCGACCAACAAAGGGATCAGACATGGCACTCTGGTTTCTGGTTGTAATCTGGATCATTCAGCAACCACCGGTTTTCGCCACCCAGACTCCTCCTCCTCCTCCTCAACCCCCTCAAACTCTAGCGACAGCCTTCTTTCTTCAACACAATGGATCATTCGGTGGTTTCCCGTAGGAAGGACCCTTCACTTTATTTCTTGTATTCAAACTCCTCCGTCCATCACTTGTATTATTCCGTTCACTTTGCTAAGTGCTCTTACACGCTGGTTGTACCTTTTGACAGCCACTCCAACGCCGCGAGTATAGGTGACTCATCCTGCTAATAGGTTTTTTGTTGTGTTATGACAATAGGTTGGGGACAGCATCTTATGAACCAGAGGATCTCATTCATAACTCCCTTTTTCTATTGCACTGACTCCGAGGTGATGCTGTCTGAAGTAATGACGTTTTCGTGTGTCGTGGTTAATTAATTGGACTAATTGCATGCGCCTTCCCACGTCTAAGAATCACCGGCCGGAAGGGAAGCGATTCTGTTCAACCATCATACGGAGCCTCGCAGGATGACGCACTTGATCCCCCCTTCCCGGGAGGTCACCAGAACCCCATCGCAAAGACCCTTCCTGGAAATGCCATTCTATGGTAGGAGATATCCGAACAAAGCGCAAAAGCTGTTGCGTAAGTGCGCAGTTACAAAATGCCCTGATAATAAAACGAACCGATTGAAATCCACTCTGTTTACAATCTCTAAAGACGCCGAGAATCTTACAATAGGAGACTGACGATGTTTTTGTTTTTGTTGTTGTTGTTGTTGTGGGTCCTTGAAAGTGGCGGTAACTTCATGCGAGAGGTTAAGCTGCGAGGCGATTTGATTGATGGCTCGAATCCTTTCCGTCTAGAACAAACACAAGGGAGCGAGGGGTATAAATGGGCATTCAAGAAAGACGGTTTATCATAATGCCACCCACACGTTCTGCCAACTAGAGTCTCGACCTGCACTCGATGAGCTCATACCGCCTCCTGTTATCTCCCCAATAAGGCGGCCGCTGGCACGTCGTGGGGTCAGACAGACTGCCAGTCGCATTACACGACTATGCGGTCGGGCTCGGCCAGTTCTCCCCAAGAGTGCTGTCAACCGCGCTGCATTCCGTCCAGTGCAAACCATACGGCCACGGACAAAGATACGGGGAGATTGAAGTAGTGGTGTCTCCGAAACCGTACGTCGCTGTGCGAACACTGAGAGGTTGTCGGTCTAGCGAATGCATCGCTGGAGCCAGACAGGGGGACAAACATCTGCTCATACCCGCCTCCGATCGCCGTGATTCTTCTTCTTCTTCTTTAGTGTGGCTGACCGCTTCTGCCAGAGGATGAACCGGCGACAGCTTCATGGATGTCGCGGATCGTAGCCGCCCACGCACGGCGATCGGAGACAAGGCCAGATCAGCCTGTTATGCAGTTATGTTTCTAACGACACACACACACCGTAGACCTTCTGTACCTCTATGCGCCCCCGGCAGTGCAAACCGGTGTCAGCGAAGGACAGAGGTTAATGAGCGGAGCAGAAGGCGGGAAATGGCGGCCCCAAAGAAGTCCAGCCTAGTCGACTCAATAAACCCGTCCGGGAAGGCGTTCTGGCTACAGCAAGTCTTTGTTCCAGATATCACGGATCAAAAATAGCAATCGCTGCAACCTTGTACATTATGCACTATCGCACCGAGGCTTGGGCCTCACTGACGACGGCCAAGGCGAAAGGAAAGAAAGGCGAATTCAGTCCTCAGAGGCTCGTTAGTAATCTGGAGAGAGCACGTGAGGAAAATCCGACACCTCAGAATTTGCTGAGACACACGCTGACAGGGTCATATAATCGAATTGGGTAATAACCACAGCACCCCAGAGACGCTGAAACACCAACAACATCTCGGGGTGGTGTCTGCCTTACCAGATGATGATGGTTAATTAAGGCACAATGTTCCAGGTGAAAGGGAAAATAATCAAAATGTGTTTTATTATTATTTTGTCTAATTTGCTTTTATCAAACATTCGCCCCCATCGGTCTATTGCAAACTTGGTTTCCTTAATTGAAAACCAATTGGCGAGGAGCTCGCAAATAACTGTCCAAGAAAGTTGTTATCTTCACAGCAAATGGGTTTACCTTCAAGTAGACGAAAACGGAGTGAAAATACCAAAAAATGGTCACTATAAATTTTCTGCGAAGAGTTATTGGCCGCGTGGGAATATATTAGTCTGGGAAGTAATCCCTGGTTTTTTTGTAGATCGCTGCTACACCGAATTCAACGTGGTAGGCATATTAACATCTACATATACATAACTATATATATAGCTATACATATAGCTATATACATATTGGCGCGCGTTTTGGATAGGGCCTTTCAATGGCCGCCATTTCCCGTTTGCCAAACTTTCTATACTTCGTAGGTTAAATTGGCCTTTCTTGCAAATTTACCCTGATGTTACTTATTTTATTCTTCTTAAATTATTCTGACTTTTCGACGTATATCGCCACTTCCTGTAAAATCTTTGTTTATTGTAAATGTTAATGCTGAAAGTTTTGGTCCTCGTGACCTTAATAAAGTGAATATTATTATTATTACGAAATATATATATATGTATTCAGAAAGTTTAAGACAAGGCCATCTATATGCAGCTAAGCTAGACAACGCAAAGAACTCTGTGAAAACGGATATCTGCCATCGGCATCAAAAGAAGCTTTGTCCTGCCCAACCTTATGGACAATAAAAGCCAAGACCTTACTTCCCGATTTTGCTGCCTAAAGGATCAAACCATTCTCAATTGATACAGCGAGACGAGAGTCAATTCCATGTGAAAAGCTAGGTTGCAGTTTGATTTTTGGTTGAAAAACAATTTGATAGACAAATGGCACAGATAAAATGCAGGATTAAATGGCAGTATCGCGGGAAAATTTTAAATCCAGACTTAAATTAACATAAACTTGAACGATCAAGTCTTTATCACACGGAGGAGGATGAGGAAGGTATACCGTTAAACAGATTGAAAGGCCAATTCAAACGTCATTTCAAACACCCTCACATCCTTACCCAGGGTAGTTTCGAAGAAGTTGATTCCAAGTGCCGTCGGAAAAGCGAAACCATTTGACTAAATTAGAACACAGAAATCAATTTGGGAATGTTGGGTTTTTATTTATTTTACGGTGTACGACCAACTCACGCGTCACTGAAAAGCCCATTTCTGAGGATATCGCCTGTGACGGTGGCCAAGAAGTTCAAATACTCGATTTCTCCATGCCTAGGGGATATGATGAACGGATATTTACAAACATCTCGCTACTGGAATGTCATCAGTAGAGTGTTTATATTACAACGAGTAACTTACAAGTCGGATTTAGGTTCAGGGCCGGCCACAAGCTTCTGGAGAAATACAAAATAAATATTGTTGTGAAGGCCACGAAATACTTTAACATTATATTCAAACATAACTAGTCAAAAATCAAATAATCGAGCATTAATAGAACCGAGCAAACGTTTTCATCTTTCAATGACTAGTTATTAACGTTGTCATGAATCGAATATTTGGGACACCAACCTTAACGGGTAGTTTCTACCTACAATAAAATAGTGATGCCACGATTGCGTTCAGAGGTGTGTCTATTCATCTCTTTTACTAAGCGTTTCCATGGAAACGGTATAATAATACTTTAGCCCCGCGGTTGTCATTGCCAACACAGCGACAAAAAGATAAATTTCCCTTCAAAACCCCGAAGAAATAAAAGAGTTTTTCTCGTCACAAAAGCGCAGTTGGAATGCTAATCGTGGGGGAAATGGAGATATCTTGCAGCATCCAACGATAAAAAACACAAATAAATTGACTTTACCCGTACTCCTGGGGGATTAAGTGGTTCAGGCTGATTTTTCACAATTAATTTTTGCGGAGTTGAGGATTTTGCAGGATGTAGATCTACAAATAAGCAATATAACTTACGAGGTAGGAGAGGAACCATTAACACAAATTCCAAATAAACCGTTACTGTTTGCTTAATTTGATATTTACGTAGGAAACCGACTTTAAGATTGGCTACGATCGGAAAGAACAACTCTTATTCAGTGATTTAAAAAAAGGTAACTATAGCATTAAGCAAGTTCTTACAACGGTACCCGGAGTTTGCTTAGCTTAAATATATACTAAAAAGCGAAAGGGGTGCCTCAATAATGTCGTCATTCACGTATCCGTATTTGCAAAGAAAACTTGAAAAGGTTATGCAAGATGCGTTCTCAGAAAGGAGTTGTTAATTCATTTTTTTAAAGGCATAGGATGATTCTTACCAGAATTTGTCAAAGACAAACGGCGTCGATACGGTGGAGGGTTGTAGCAATCCAAAGACGCCAGTTTGGATGGAACTTCAGATTTCAGCATCCGTGGCGTGAAATTCCTAGGTTTTGTAAAGTTGTTAGGCGATCTCTCGATAATGTCCGCCGGGGGAAGTGGAAGTGGAGCCTTCTAGAGGTCACAAATTGCAATCACATAAAATTGAATTATTTATCCAGATTATCAGGTGTTACTCTTGTGAAATAATGAGCAGAAAGGTTTAAAACACAATGGAGCAACTAGTCTAGAACATTCACGTAGAGATGTCTATTTTGCAGTATGGTAATCGTTAGGTTTCAGCATAGTGAACCGAACAACGATGTAGAAATGCGTTCCAATATTGACTGTTTGAGCCAGGAGAACAGATGACAGCCTAACACGACTCAAGTGGAGAAAACGCCAAGAGTCCAAGCAACGCCAACATACTCTATCACTATATCCCCGAAATGCTGTATACGGTTGCAAAGATTCTGTTTCCGACATCATTAGCCTGTGACCCAACTCAATGGTCCCTTCTGGCACCCAGTTTATAGGTGATAAAGAAGTACCCAATTCCAGTGAACTTGAATACCTCTTGTCATTACTAAAACATATCAAAAAAA
Organism: Proteocephalus fallax; assembly: GCA_028672205.1. NCBI lineage: Eukaryota > Metazoa > Platyhelminthes > Cestoda > Proteocephalidea > Proteocephalidae > Proteocephalus > Proteocephalus fallax. Next base: position 721,801 of record JAPUBX010000359.1, read on the forward strand.
CATACCCTGGGTTTATAAGTGGCTGTGGAAAAGGTAGATCGCGCAGAGGACAAACGACTCGGGGGGTATAACCTAGCATTACGACGTACATGGCTTCCTGCATGACTATTTGTTGATAGACTTTGGGTCATCGATGCATTTGCAAAATTGAGCAATAGTTTACGCACGATTTCTTCGACAGCAGGATCGTCGGCATTTACGGAGCACTAAAAAATAGACAATCAACAAATACGTTTACAGGTGATGTTGTATGTGGGTGACTATTTTGTTCACTTGGTCTTGGCTTGTTAGGTGGTTTCTTCAATTTCACGTGTATGTTTGCTGCAAAGTAAAATGTATTTATAAGAATAAAAACCTCTAGGGTTGTTTTTGCATGAATATGGCACGGTGTTATCGATTTGCGCTAAAAAAAATCACCAACAGAATATTAGCATACATTTTACAGAACCAAGTTTTTTATAATGACAGTCCATTCGCTGCCGCAAAAGCATCTTTGCTGACACCGAAGTGTTCGCTGTCATCTTTATCAACGAATCATCGGTTTTGTTGAAGCGGTAGCTCAAAAAAAGAAAACGCACAATAACCTTGACTTTAAAAGAAATCGCGATATCGCAAACACGGCAAATCGGTTAAAGGGTTTTGTTGAAAATTGCCAAAAAATAAAATTGTAACGAAATTCTCTCCAAGAAATATCGATTTGTATACATTTTTTTAACGATGCACTTCGCCCTACTAAAGCTTCAAAAAATCAACTTTTAGAACCCATAACCCCCTTAAAAGTCGACGAGATTCTCAGAAGAAGTCATCCTTCCACACCATTTATCAGTCGGTTGGTTGAATAAAGCAATAACTGTAAAAGGTAGGGATTATTAGCCGTTTATTTACCCACAACAAGGTACGACAAGCCATACAGAAAAGTGAAGACATTAATTTCGTAGTTATTCTTCACAAATTATACACTACCATTAAATAAAGGAGGTCGACCACTCTTCCGACTCGCCAATCGGTATTTGAAGCTTGGCTTCGTGTTCAATTAGCACTTTTTCGGTCTGGTCTTCGTGGAATAGCTTCGTTATATCACTTAGGGGGTTACGTCGGCTAAAAGAAAGGAAAATCAAACGCTGGTTCCCCCCCTTCTTCCAGGTGTATCGTTGACTACTTCCCGGAGGATCTCGTCTGTACTTAGGTCCTTCTCCAAGCAACTGGTTTCAGATAAGTTTGCGTCACAATCTATCAGCTAGAGAGTTGTGACACTGCAATCAACCAACAACAGACGTACGGCAAATCCGTAACTGGCGGGGTTTATAGTAAAACCCTAATATTCTTCGCAGTCTCGTAGGGGCATGGTTGGTTCTACCGCATTGCGAGTCTTATCTCGTCCGGTTGTCCAGATGGGGCGCTTTCCTCCGATTGTTTTACGCCGCAATCTATCAGCTCGAGTTGTACCACTGCAATCGGCCAACCATAGACGTACGGCTTATCCGTAACTAGCGGGGTATATAGTGAAACCCAAATATTCTTCTCCAGTCTCGTTGGGGCACGGTTGGTTAAACGGCATTGTGTCGTTTTCTTTATGTCAGCATAATATATAAAATAACAATTACCCCTTGATAAAAGCATGGTATCCGAACATTTAACCCAATTAACCGATTTAAATGCGTAAAAGCGATAAAAAGAGGAGAGATTAAATATTAAGTTCGTGTTGCATAAACGATAGTTAGGTCACTTTATGTAATGCACAACGTTCGCGAGAAGCTGTAACTACAGTAAAAGGTAGCGATTGCTTGTCTTTCATTTACCTATAAAAGGTACAATAAGATGGAGGACCCTGGATAAATGAGCCGGAGTATTCTCAGCCGCGGCTAAAACGTCTTCTCTGTTCTACCTCACAGTTCAATAACGCCCCGGACCGGTACGATTGATGAATCTATAGCAAACCAACACGCAGTTCTGTTTAAGAATGACGCTCCACTTTCATTATCAACATATATCAAACCAGCAACAACCATACCGAAAAATGAAGACATTAATTTCGTAGTTATCGTTTACTACTTCCATAATAACCCTTGAATACGAACTCCTTCATCGATCACTCTTATTATTCTGAAGGAACCACGCTATCCTTAGCGGCCACATATGCTCATTTCACTATTTGTACATATTTTTTGATACCATTAATGGCATGAGCATTTGGAGATTGCGAATTTCACTCATCCTGTTTATTAGTGTTTCATTTATACACTTATGAAATCTCCCTATTTAACTACCTGTAAAAGGTAAAACTCTTATCGGGAGAAGTGCGAAAAAAGACTGTGTTGGAATCGACCCCTGGCGTCCGTGTTTCGTCCATCGAGGCAGTCAGAGTAAGAATCGCTGCATCGGGTCTTCGGCCTTCCTTCGAAGACGAGGACCCTGTCTCTGTAGCAGGTGGCTTTTGTTCTTGCGTCGATTTCGGCCAACACCACGGACATACCTCTCATCTGGGCCGAGAGAGCCACGATAGATGTTTCGTCTCCTAACACAGTCCCAGGAAGCGTAAGGTCGATCAGTAACTAAAGAGTTCCGATTACGTGGTGTAAATTATCTTTCGCGTGTAATCGTCAGAGAAACCAAAATCACCAATTCGAAACCTCTCAAGCTCAAAAGTATCACAAAACCCTATAAGGCAATTAAGGTATTCGAATTCAACAGAGAGTTCTAGGGTACACTCTCGTGGGTATTCAGAGAGGATAGGCGCAATATGTGAATCGTTTTCCTATGCACCGTTTTGTGGAGTTACGGACTCGATTAGGTTCGTCATATAAAAAATACCACGTTATTCTCCCGACCTTCGAGTTTGCCAATTGTGCATTTTATATTGTGTCTACGATTCCTCCCTTTCGACCGCCTTCCTCCGTGAACAAAGATTATTCACCCCGTTAGTCTGGCTTCTTCGAGGTGATATGAAAATCTTTAATTTAATAAAGTTTCTCATTGTTTTGGGTCCCGGCCTGGTGGGCCAGTACAGAATTATTAACTCGGATCAAATTTAACGTTATTTATAAATAAAACTCCATTCTCCGATTTTCATTTTTATCTACATTGGAGTAACTATCTCAGATAAAGTGTAACATCGATAACTATTTATTTTGATTCACCAGTTATATCGGAGGTTTATTTTCGCTGGTGTGCATTGTCACTTCACAAATCGGCCTCTTTTGATCTCGGTATTTGTCATATTTAGCATTCATTTTTATTTCATATATTTCAGAAGAGTTATGGTTTGCATTGTGTTGATTTTTTTATGTCCACGAAAATCAATTTATTACCTATACGTTAACATCGTTCTTACTATTTTTCTTCGGAATTTGTGTCGTTTATTTTTTATATGTTTCGCTTATTTGTTAAAATGTTAATTCTTTGCTTTTTATTTTATCCGGTTACCTGTAGTGATGCACACAAGTCGAACAAAGTCTAGAAAAACGCGACTTGAGCTTGAAATCGAGAGACATCGAGCAGAAGGCAACTTAAATAAAGCCCTAGAACTGGCTTGTGCATTCAAAGGTGAACGCAGCGGTCTTAACGCATGTCTTTACAATCTCGTTTTCTGCGAAAGCCGACTCGACCTGTCCGAGAAGGACTTTAACCATGCCATCGATCACCAGGAAGTAGAGGCCGCTGTTGAAATCGCTCTTCGAAATGCCGATGATCAATACAGATACGAGGCTACTATTCTCAAGGCGAAAATCTCATTCATACGGGAGCAGTATCCACAGGTTGTGGAATTGCTGACAACAGGCGGAATTGATTTAAAGAATTTGCGGATCGATAACTACGCTTCTCGATTCGCTTGCCTTGTTTCAGAGGGTTTAGCGATGCTTGGTAAATTTATTCATCCTTTTATATCGGAATCTGGAATGCGTGGATGTTCGATACCTTTAAATCCACCCAACTCATTTATACATTTGTTTGTTATGAATAAACGTATTCCTTATCACGTTTTACAGGTTTATGTAAAGAAAGGCTTTCAGTTGAAAGTGCCAACGCGTCCATGCACGATGATGCCGATGCTTACGAGTGTTACGAACAAGCCGGTTGTATTTGTATTCGCTACCTGCAAGAAATCGAACCCGGTCTCCCAGAAACTCTTCTTCCCATTGGAATACCGAAGTCGGTGGATGCGGCCTTTAAACGTCAAGTTGTCGGTGCACTGCAACAAAAGTCAGCTTTCATCCGCTTCTTTTGTGTGACCATGTGTGACCATTCACCATCATGCCTAAAGCCAAGTTTTATCTCTAACGCTATAGTGACATGAACGAGGCCGTTCAAAAATTTCGCTCCCTTCTGCGCTACGTAGAGACTCCCTCGACCAAACCTCTACGCAAAGTGCTTGCTCGTCAGTTAGCCGAGCTTCTTTTGCGAGCTGTTTGCACAGGGAAATACCAGAAGTATATCACTGTGAATGAACGTGACACGGTAAGCGTGTGTGCGTGTTTAATCGAATCCGAATTCTCGTTGTAATTTTGTTGCAGGTTGCGAAACCCCAGCGTTATCCCGCCGATTCTTATGTCCCAGACGATCAGCTTCAGGAGGCCATACTTATGCTCCTCATTTCTGAATATATAGTGAGTCATTTCGGTCCCCGAAGGCCGCCGTTAATTATATTTCGAGAGATTATATCATTTGAATCAGCACCTCCCTGGTAATGAATTATCCGGGTAGAGTTCGCTACTTCTCTCATAGTTTACACCGCCTGACCTCTGCGCGACTTGCAGGACAGACGAATGTTATCGATCTCACTTAAACTATGTTATTGCCTGCATTTATTAATCCTAGGCAAGCCAGGACGTTATTTTGAACAGATCCTTTGATCTTGCGGAGGAACGAACGAAGACTGTTAACGAGACTGTCGCCGTTTACGACCTCTTGGCAATCGCCCTTGTGCGCAAGGGCTGTTTCTCCTTTCTCTTGAAAGTGCGTTTCGTGTCTGTGTGTTTGCGCGCATGTCCTTATCATTCGAACCCGAAAACCACTTTTCGTTTCATGCCTTCAGACTCTAGAATCCGCCTTGAAGTTCTCCTACCAGGAATTCCAAATCTGGTATCAGTTTGCGCTGTCGCTTATCGCATCCCATAAGGTGAGTATCTGTGTTGGGTCACCTTTGGCTTCGTTCCACTGGCTGTCTTCGACTAAACCGGCTGCTCCATGGGCGTTTGCCATACATTTTCTCGGGAATATGCTTACAGGTGGCCTGACCTGGGAATCTAACCGGGGTACCTCACCAACAGAGCCAGGATGCTAACCATCAGACGTCATAGTCCCAGCTCACCCTTTTGTAGGAGATTATATTGGTTCTTGGACCCCTAAAAGCATACTATTGATCGCCTCGTCTCATTGTTTTCCTGCTGCCGGATTCATGCAGGTTCGGGTTGTAGCTGCCGATTGGAGGCCACGTCGGAGTAGATTCGGGTCCAGTTGTGGTTCCAGTTGTGGTTCCAGCGGCGACATCGCCGATAGGTAACATGCCCGTGCGCTCCAGGCCCGCTTTGACGGCTACAATCCACGTTTTCAGTTGACCGTCGCTTGCTGGTGGTGGCGGCGAAAGACGGGTTTGCACCAAGAGACTTCGGTATGGGCTACAGGTTATGTCTCCACCGGCACCCACATGGGTTGACTAACGCGTTGAAGGCTTCAAATATGGCTGTTGTTGTCGCGGTGTGTTGCTCGCATCGGTAAGGAGGCTTATTCAATAATGGAATTATTACCAGTGCTATCGAACAGATGGCGGAAGGAATTGTCTCTAAAACGATAATTGGCTATTAGTCAAATGACTTATGGGTGCTCAGATGTCCAGACAACGGTTAATATTCTTCCAAGAAACCTAGTAGCATCGTCATTCGTCTATAATTGCTCGCCCAAATGCGCTTTTGTCAATTTGTTTTTCATTTAATTAAATAACTAGTACAGTATGCTAAATTAATCGGTATTTGCTTCTACGTTGTTCTTGTACCATCACAACACCCAGTACTACCGCGCATACCTCATTCTGCGCGAGTGTCAGCGCATTGATCCCACAAAGCCCACCATCTACCTTCTCGCAAGCTCCCTTTGCCTGGGCTATCTCCATCTTATCGAAGAGGGTATCCAATTCGCCTCCAAGGGAGTTGAAGTAAGCGCCAACAGTGTAGCTTACTCTCCTCACACACTAGCATTCCTTGTCTATCGAATTCCCGACATATCTCCGTTTATTTCTTTCTGGATATTGATCCTCGTTACCTCAATAAATCAATTACCAACATTTGTGAAAACCATTGTCGAATTTTGTTTTTTGAAAGAAAACACTACTGTTGTTTTGTCAGTAGAGTCTATTAATGGATGTGTTGTGGTGGTGTACTTTTCCACTAGGTGGCGGAGAAGGCGGGCGAAACGTATCTGGCAGCCCGGGCTCACCTCATGCTCGGCTGGGGTCACTCCGTCTCCGCGCGGGAGTGTCGCATGCTGACACGCAAGAGTGAACTCCAACAAATTGCCATCGCTGAGTACACCGCGTGAGTCAACTTCCACATTTGGGTGGAATCTGGACCGTTTTGTGTCGCCTCTTGTGCGGATATCGTCTCCAGGAATGGCCTCGCGGTTTTAATTAAATTTACACGAAGAGTCTTGGCAATTAGGTGGAAAAGGCGAGACGTTTCCAGTGCCCGCCGACTTTTTTTAATTGGGGGGGTGGGTTGAAAGATGCATCGAGAGTTGTAAACCAATGGAAGGCCTAGGGGCGCCTGTAATCTAGCGACTTGCAGGCTGCCGGATGGCGGCTGAATTTAATAAACCAGCCTTAGCTCCATGTTTGTGGTTAGTTGTTGGATGATGCAGCAGCGACCGCTTTCAGGCATTTGCCGCGCAGGAAAAAGATCGAATTCCCGACTAACCCAACTTGGTTTGCCCGCATTCAATCCAGGAATGAGAGTTGGTTTACAAGCTCCCACCACCACCATCATCATTATCAGAAACACTAATAAAACGTGTGAAGCCATGTGTGAGTGACAAACACCATCTCTGTAGGGCAACGAACGCCGACCTCGACGACTACCTCTCCTGGTACCACCTCTCGGTTGAGTTGGCCGTGAAGAGGAACACCGAGGGCGCCCTGGCCGCCTGCCAACGCTCCCTCCTGCTGGCGCCCACGCAGCCGGACACCATCCGCCTGCTCGCCCTTCTGCACACCGCGGCCGCCGCTGCCTCCGCCTCCGGCATGGCCTCCTCCTCCTCCTCCGCCGCCGCCCCCGACCGGCGCGCGCACCTCGACCAGGCGGTGCGGGCTCTGCAGGCGGGCCTCAGCGAGCGGCCCCACGACTTCTCGCTGCTCTTCACGTTGGCGCGCGTCGAGGCCGAGCGACGGGGGGCCACGGCGGGCCTCAAGGTCTACATCACCCTCATCGATGCCTGGTGCGAGTGCTTCCCGCAGTATCAGAGTCAGCGCCACGAAAGTGGGTGAGTGGTGGTGGTGGTGGTGAAAAGTGCTTGGTGTCTTGGTTGGTCGCATTCGAGGTCATCGGAGGCCAACAGCGTCTTTGAAGGGACCGATCCTCGTTTTTTGATTGAAGATGAAAGACGGGTTTGAAGGCGCCGTCTAATCGGCATAGCCGCGGAACTCCTGCTAAGCCGCTTCACTCCCAAATGGTCAAGCGAAGGAGGAGATTCAATTAGGAGTCGAAAGCACAAGGAGCGAGTTCCAACAGCTGCGTACAAGTTTGTGGAGCCTAAGATTCGTGCCCATCGCATCGCTATCGGACCCAGGAGATTGGAAGTATTCGATCACCGGTGTCTGAGACGAATCCTGAAGGCGGACTGGCGCGACAAGCTCGCATCGAACAACGAAATAAGGCGTCACTGTCCAGGCCCGGAGCAGCTGTCAACCCGTTTACAACGTCGTCGTCGTCGTCGTCTGTAGTGGTTCGACCACGTTATGCGCCACAGTCCAACCACGGAGCTCACACAAACCTCTGTCTTGCGCCGTCATCACCATGCCGTCACGGGTCGATGGACAACAAAAAACGTGGAGCGATTGGAGCTACAGAAGGTCTGCGGGATGCCTCGTCGAAAACAGAACAGAATTGGATCACTCTCTGTTCTTCTCTGGACTCCATCGGAGACGCCGCCGGCCCATTCTCTGGTAGGAGCTGCTAGCGCCCAAAGATCTTCGATCTAGGGTTGGGCGTTGTAAGCGGTGGAAATCATTCGCTCAACCGTCAATAAGGATTGTGTAGCCCAGATTGAGAAAAAAACCCTCTGTGGAGAGGATCGAAGAGAATCTGCAGGCGTGTCTTTTATACTCTTCGTGGATGGCAACCACAGCTATGCCGCACAAATATTTTGTCATTTTCCGTTTCCCTATAGCGGGGTCCTGTTGGACCGTCTGCGCAGTACCACCAGTACCGGCGGCGTGGAACCGTCGGACAGCGCTGCTGCTGCAGCTGATTACGCGACGACGATGACGACGACGACTGAGTCGGTCTTTGACGACGGCCTGATGGGTGGCACGAACGGCACTGGGGACTGCTCGCAGATCGCCTTTCTGCCGTCCAATCGACTGGAGGCCATCTTCGCCGACCTAGTGGCCGGGAATGGCGTCAGCAGCAGTAACAACGACTCGCCCACTCAACCGGCCACAAATGTACCCGGAGGCGCATCCTTTTCGCCTCAGAGCCTCTTAGCAAAAATACTCGGCTGCATGGGTAGGTATAGTATATATATCCATAATAATTAAGGCAACTTATGTTAGTTTAAGTAGTGCGCGTACCAATGTCTAATCACCAGCAAAGTGAAAAAAACAAGTTGTTTGAGGCCGAGTTATATTCATAGCAAACCGAGAGTAACTCAAGCTCGGATGAGGTGAACTCGTTTCAGTAATAAAAAAAAGAGTCAATATCCCTCATGGAGAAAACATGTTTAACGATTGAGAGTTTGTTCCATGGTGTTGGGCTGATATCCCTTTTTTATTAAAATAATAATGATAACCCTATCTACCTATCAAGGAATGTTTTTAGTTGTTAGAAGTTAATTCATTTTTGTTAAAACCTAGCCGAACTCTACCTGAAATCGGATCGTATAGACGACGCTCAAGACTGCGTTGAAGAGGCCATCTCGCTTTCTCAATTAAATCATGAATTGATTTACCTTGTAAGCCGAGTTTACTTCTGCAACGATTTACGTTAAATAAACTCCATCCTCGTTTTTAACACTGACAACTAAATTTAGCCACCCAAGCACTTGCTAATGCTACGTATTGTATGCTTTGCAGCGTGGACGCGTGTTGGAATCGACGATGAGGTTTGAAGAAGCCAAGGCGATGTATGAGAGCGTAATCGCCATTAACCCATCGCACGTGGGTGCACATTACAGACTGGTTAGTTTTGGTTGTCTCTTGTGGATTAGCAGTCCCCGTGAATGGTCAAGATGTGACTGCACTTTTCATATAGGCTGGTCTCTTGCGTTTGGGTGGGCAGTATATTCTGGCCGAACAGACGCTGCGCGACGCCCTGGCAATTGATTCGACAAACTGTGACGTCTGGCGCCTTTTGGGCGAGGTTTTATCGTCTTCCGAGCTGTCCAGCGACCCAGCGTCAAAATCAATGGCGACATCCGCCTTCCTGAGCGCCATTGAGCTGGAACAGACGGAACCCCTAGAGCCGTTCTACACGCTGCGACTTGGAGTATACTGCAGCTAAATACATTTTCTCTTAAACCCACAGAGCTATACATTCTTTAATTCGGAGTGTAATTATTACCTTTGATGTATTTCCTCTTTCGTTCATAAAAAAACTTGTGATTTTGTAAAAATATTTTCTCCAGCAAAGAACGAGAAAAAACAAAATGAGTTGTTCCTTGTGATCAGTGGCCGACCTTGCCAAGTTTTTCGTCTGTCTTGGGGTCGGCGGTTATTTCCTGTACCTGGACGATAGCACTATTTATTTGGTCTTGGAGTTCACGCAATTCCGAAACGTGCATTAACCGCAAAGCAATTGCGCCGGCTCTAACAGCCGGGTCGGCAACCTCAAACCCAAGAAAGATTTCGTCCATCTTAAGCAAATCAATCTATTAGAGATGGGGTAATATTTATCTGGTGATTGCGAACCTTTCTTTTACCATATTCCTCGTTGGCTCGTTTAATAGCCTCGGGCGATAAAGTCTTCTCAATGAGTAAACAGACAGCCTGAAAGAAATCATGACAGTAGGCTTATTACCTTGAAGGTTTGAGTTGGTTCGGGGTGGGAAGGAATTTTGAAAAGGTTCGCCAACCGAGTAACTCCTTGTCTGAATTCGTCGCCATCAACTAACAGAGTTAACCGCTATGAGCGAGCTCACTATCAATATTTTCTAGCGTCTTATCGGGTAAGAGGGAGTCTTTTCCGGTCAATAAATTTAAATCGACCCGTTTCTCTAAAAAATACAATAAATAGGATATCCACACCTTCTTCCGGCGAAAGTAGCTCCAGCCCTCTGTTTAGCAGCCAATCGACCATGCATGCCGGCGCTTCAGTGGAAAATGGACATTTTATTTTGCTAAGAAACTAAAATATTGTAAGATCTTCGAATATTCTAACTGATTGGACGTATTCAGGCCACGTCGGTGATGAAATATCTCTGAATCGACCGGCGATTGGGAGTGCGCGTATAACTCTGTCCTCGATCCAAACAATAAAATTAGAGACATCAACATCAGCTAAACCATAGAGACTAATAATTTACATACATGAAACGGCGAACCCCACCACAGAAGGGTAACCTAGAAGCAGCATTTTTCTTTTTAAAACGCGGTCAACCATCAGAACAGCTAGAAGTCTTGCACACAAAATTAAGGAGCTGACCAATTACCGTCATGTTTTAGAATTCGTAATTATCATTATAATATTAATCAATTGGTTAAAGTAACGAGGTTGTAGAAGTAGCGAACGATAACTTCAAAGAGAATTTCTCAAATTTTCTGTTTTTTGTTTGAAAGAATAGTTAAGAAGACTGTGTCTGGGCTTGCTTGAGGTTCAACAATCAGATCGGTCCGGATGGAATGAAGTGAAGATAATACCAGGAATTAGAGCTACGACAAAGCTATTAATATATCTAACCGTGAGGGGGAATATATATTGGGATGTATCTACTGCTGAGAAAACTCTGACGCATTTATCCTCCTTCATTACCTTGATATGGGTAAAGCGAAAGAAAGCAAATCCTACATTAAACAGAGATCACCAAGATTTAAACATAAGTAATTTGCAAAACACAAATAATACTACTGGTGATTTTGTTTCAACTGTTCACGGGAATGATCAAGTGCGATAAACAGTCGTTTTATATGAATTAAACGTTTTACACTTCAATAGGTTTATGTGAGGGGTCGCCTTATATGGAAAGCGAAAAACTTCTGTAATTACGGGAAAATGTTTTTTTATTAATCACATAGAAAACCTACTAGAATATACAATAAGCTCAAAAGCCTAAAGGAGGCCAGGGAAAGTGGAAGAGACCGCATACTAAGAACGGAATGATGCTGGCATTTACACAGACCGTCATATAATTTGAAGCGACGTCAATGCAGCGGAAACTGTGAATTATGAAACACAGACCTTGTTACCTTGGAACAGGTAGTGCTTCTGCCTTTCTCCGTACAACAGTTCAAAGGTGAACGCTTCCGGTATGGATGCACCGCAGGAAACTTCCTTTGAGTGTTGGAAAATCTATGAAACCCTTAGTCCCAGCCTACGGTTGTGCAGTAAAATTCACCGCACATAATTCATAAGTCTGGCAAAACATTATCACGGGAAAACAAATATTGAGATTCCAAATAGGGTTGGTGATGAGGGGGGGCATGAGTACTACAAACGCCCATGAGATATAATCGACACCGCATCATATTTGATCTGAAGCGACACGAAGAAGACAGGCAAAATAATATAATTTCGTATGAATCCATTAGGACACGTGAATCAATCAAATAACGATTCGGGTTTCAACCAGACGTCTGATGGACGGTCTGCAAGCATTTGAAATAACAATAAACATTCTTATTTTAGTCAAGCAATACGTACACTGTGCACCAACACAAATCAAAAAGTCCGCACTCATTCGCTTGCATTGTTCCTAGCATTGAGTTACTGGCGATCCTAAACACAAATTTGGCGGATGCCGATGGGATACCTGCCCTCGGGAGCTGCAAGACAATGAGCGGCGACCGACGGGGTTAAAGGTTATAGGCTGAGAGGGGGTGGGTGTGGGGGTTGGTCGCAAGAGCCAGATGAAGTCTCTCTAAGGCGAATGGACTTCAGTGTTTTGTGCGACGCCAACAATGAACATTCGAAGGTAAACATCCGCCGGCAACGTTTCATCTTTACAAATAATAATAATAATGAATTCGTTTCCATGGACGGCGAGTTTTTTCGGTTCTGTTGGACGGAGAACCCTTTGATGGTGTTACATAAATTATAGGGCTGCACAATTCAAGACCTAGACTAGCCGCTGGGGGAGTGGAGTGGAGAGTTGATTTACGTGCAAGTCACGCAAGCCCTTATCATAGCGTCGTTTGAATTGAATATCATCCGTATTGGTTGCAGATAAACCAATTGTGGATGGTACAACTGCCGAGCGGGTGAAGTAGAGCATGCAAACAAAAGTTCTCCCCCTTTCTGTGTTAATTTCAAGGTGATTGGATTTGGGCAGACGGATCCCACAACCACCACCTCCGTGGACCAGATTGTCGCCATGATTCTAGGCCTCGTGTTTGCCAAAGGTCCAAAGACGTACTCAGCTATTGACTAAATTAAAACTGGACAACAAGGCGAAACCCATCTACACCAGAGTTACCGGTTGGCCCACTGGGGCTGGATGCGTAACTGGAATTTGTACCGTGACCTTGAAAAGATGTGCTAGACAACATTCGGAGACAGCCAATACGTGGCAGATGAATGCGCATTAAAGCAAAACAGGCAGAACTTAAGCTACCCTCTTGCGCAAACACAATTGCCCCAGGCATTCATTCATTCCCCAGGCCAAATTATGTCACCACGACGACTTCATGCAACGCGAAAGTGACACCAACGGGGCTCTACGTCGGCGTTACACATACCCACTGTTGGGTGGAATGGACTTCTGTGTTTTGTGCGACGCCTGAGTAACAGGCGATCCTAAACACAACCAACTGCTTCACTTAGCCATTTCGTCTTTGTTTCCGTCGCATTGGTGTCATCTCATACAGCGCGTTATGGACAAGGCCTTTCAATGGCCGCCATTACGCGTTTGCCAAACATTGTATACTTCGAGGGTTTAATTTGTCTTTCTTGCTGATTTACCTCCTCGTTGCTATTTCGTGTTAACATATTATACATCTGCTATGTAAACTCGACACCTCTGGTATCATGTTTTTGTTTGTTGTACTTTTTAATGCCGAAAGTTCTGGTCCTCGTGACCTTAACAAAGCGAATACCATTATTATTATTATATCAGGGCCTTCGTGAATGACGCCACTATTTCTCCGACCTTTCAACGCACAACTGGCTTTCAAAATAATTGACTTTTTTGGTCAGTTGTCTACGTTGTGAAGACTAAACTAAAGCATTCTTGTCGTTTCATTCATCCTAATATTCTTCTTTGCGTAATGAAGACAAATATCATTTCAAAAAGCTAACCCCCCACCCCCTATCAATTCGGGTCATTCTCTATGCAACTCTCGTCGACCAGTGCATATCGATTTTCGGTCATTAACCATTGACACACACGAAGAAGCCGCGCCGTACAACAGAGACGACTTTCATGTGCCGTTTGGAACTGCTTAATGCGACACCTTTGGTTTTCGTGACCTTAACAAAGGGATTAGAATTCTTTTTTTTTTAAACGCGACCAAATGTACAGCTTCGTTTCATTTAACAACTGGAGGTTAGTCTCACAAGTGCACGTTAAAAATTCACCAAAGACACTGTCGGCCAACATCCTGGCAGGACCTTCGACGCACAATCGCAACGTGTAAAATGCGTAAGACGCTAAGTTGTGACCAGAGACTTATCTCTCCGACTTCTATTATCCTTATTTTACTGCACGTTATGGATAGGGCTCTTCAAAGCTCGCCATTACTCGTTTGCAAAACGTTATATACGGCGAGGGTCTAATTAGATTTCTTCCTAATGTTATTTCCGGAATTAGTGTTGACCTATTCTCGCTGCCAATTTGAAAGCTGAAATTTTATATCTTAGTGACCATCATTGTTATTATAAGTCTCCCAGGGTTAGTTACTGACAGGCCTTAATGGCGTTATCACTCGACAGCACTTGATTCTCAATCAATATTTCACTCAAAATGGCAGAAAGACGCATGAATGATCCGTTTTATTATTTCGTCACATTCTGTAGAAGATTTTATTCCGTTGCGATCAGGGCCAAATCACCATTGTTGATCGATCGCTGCCATACGGCCTATTGGGCCAATTTTGAATTCGTATCTGTTGCATTAATCGATATACAGTTGCACCTGTCTGTAATTCGCGGTACCAGTCTCTTAACTACCAACCCCCCCTCGTCAATAGTTCACTAGGGGCAAGCTCCTTTCCTTCCGAATGTAGAGATGTTGCCATGATATATGGTTCCGCGGGGCCTGTCAAGTACAAAACCAACTGCCATTTCATCGGTGTGTTTCAAAGTGATTGAGAAACACCTCCGCTCTAAATAGTAAAACACACACTAAAACCTGCAGATGAACCGTACCAGTTTGCTTATAAACCAAATAGAATTACAATGGACGCCGTGGTAATGTTTTCTTCCACATGCATGGCGCTGATATTTCGTGCAATATTTTTTTTTAAATTTTAGACCTCCGTGACCTTAATAAGGTGAATGTAATAATTATCGTTTGCAGTTTTATTATTAAGGCACTATTATAAAACGATAACACGTTTGAATGAATATTTTCTCCACATAATTCAAAGTGATTGACTCGAGGGTGGGGGTTACCACCGCAGCGTTTAGAGACCCGGAAAGACAAAGTTGAGAACCTTCATGGCGACCTCGTAGCCCATGAAACAGGCCTAAACGACAGAGGAGAAGAAGAAGATGAAGAAGGGGTTATCGGCTGGTTGGAAAGAGGCGTGCCCACCAAATAGCCAATCACAAATGAGAAGAGACTTACAGCGTTGGCGGGAAACGCGCGCACCATGACAGGTCCGAAGCCCCTGTAGAGCGCCCAGACACTCTCCTTGGCCAGCAGTTCGGCGAGCACCGACCGGATGCCGTTGGGATACCTGCCCTCGGGAGCTGCAAGACAATGAGCGGCGACCGACGGGGTTAAAGGTTATAGGCTGAGGGGGGGGTGGGTGTGGAGGGTTGGTCGCAAGAGCCAGATGAAGTCTCTCTGAGGCGAATGGACTTCTGTGTTTTGTGCGACGCCAACAATGAACATTCGAAGGTAAACATCCGCCGGCAACGTTTCATCTTTACAAATAATAATAATAATAATCAATTCGTAACCATGGACGGCGAGGTTTTTCGGTTCTGTTGGACGGAGAACCCTTTGATGGTGTTACATAAATTATAGGGCTGCACAATTCAAGACCTAGACTAGCCGCTGGGGGAGTGGAGTTAAGAGTTGATTTACGTGCAAGTCACGCAGGCCCTTATCATAGCGTCGTTTGAATTGAATATCATCCGTATTGGTTGCAGATAAACCACTTGTGGATGGTACAACTGCCGAGCGGGTGAAGTAGAGCATGCAAGCAAGGGTTCTCCCCCTTTCAAGGTGATTGGATTGGGGGAGACGGCGACACACAGTGGATCGCTTCACTCTGTAATTTCGCTTCCACCTCCAAATTCAGCATCATAGGGGGTACTTTCAACAGTCGGTTATGATGAATTGACCGTCTTCTTCTTCTTCTTCTTAGTTCGCCTTCATGCTCCCTCATTGTTTTCCCTGACGTCTGCGTAAACCTCGATTTAATGCATGAGGTGTACTGTGAGTCCCACATCTGCTCGAGGAAGACAACTGTAAACGCGTTACAGTGCGTCATTAAAATGCCGTTGAAACAAGAATCCAAGATGCATCCTCACGAATTCCCTGCGCCCCAGAGGAGCTGATCAAACACGAAATATCACCGCGAAGAGCAGCACACAGAACACACGAAGAGCCACAGGACTGGGCGAGACCGCGTGTCCGGCGAAAAGATAAATGTTTGCCCAATGTGTCTCACCTGTCTGCAGACGCGATTTCAGCACATCGGGGGGAATGGCGACAAGCCAGTTGAAAATGCCCGCCATGCCACCGGCGAACAGGATCTGTGGAACTCCGAGATCAGACTTGCTGCAACAGACAACACAGAAACAACAACAATAAGCCGATGCCTGCAATGGGCGATCATCCCCACATTCTACTCTGCTTCATGATGTCTGCCGACTCCATTTTGCGCTCTCTGTTTCTCTCTCAATAAAGCCACAGCAAGACACAACAAGGACACAGCTTTGAGCCGCCGCAACCCACAGCAATGAGTGACTGTTTCTCTGAAATTGGGCATTTTCTAAAACCAACTTCAAGGAATCGTTGGCAGACTCACAAAAGGCGGATCCCACAAAAACCTCCGTGGACCTCAGGATTCTAGGCCTCGTGTTTGCCAAAGGTCCAAAGACGTACTCAGCTATTGACTAAATTAAAACTGGACAACAAGGCGAAACCCATCTACACCAGAGTTACCGGTTGGCCCACTGGGGCTGGATGCGTAACTGGAATTTGTACCGTGACCTTGAAAAGATGTGCTAGACAAAATTCAGAGACAGCCAATACGTGGCAGATGAATGCGCATTAAAGCAAAACAGGCAAAACTTAAGCTACCCTCTTGCGCAAACACAGTTGCCCCAGGCATTCATTCATTCCCCAGGCCAAATTATGTCACCACGACGACTTCATGCAACGCGAAAGTGACACCAACGGGGCTCTACGTCGGCGTTACGCATACCCACTCTCGTCGTCGTCTGTGCCTTTTATTATCTTGCGGTATCTCTGGTGGGTGGAATGGACTTCTGTGTTTTGTGCGACGCCTGAGTAACTGGCGATCCTAAACACAACCAACTGCTTTACTTAGCCATTTCGTCTTTGTTTCCATCGCATTGGTGTCATCTCATACAGCGCGTTATGGTCAAGGCCTTTCAATGACCGCAATTACGCGTTTAGCAAACCTTGTATACTTCGAGGGTTTAATTTGCCTTTCTTGCATATTTACCTCCTCGTTGCTATTTCGTTTATTCCTGTTAACATATTTTACATCTGCTATGTAAAATCGACACTTCTGGTATCATTTTTTGTTTGCTGGACCCAGGCAGAACTAAAGCTACCCTTTTGCGCAAACAGAGTTACCCCAGGCATTCATTCATTCTCCAAGCCAAATTATGTCACCACGACATGCAAAGCGAAAGTGACACCAACAGGTCGTATCGCCAGGAAGATTCTGGGGAATATTTTAAATGTGATGTCTCCATTACCAGTTGAAAGGTGAAAGTGGCCATCGCTACATCATTATCTACCAATAAACAAAAGTATGTAATCGTGTGTCTGTATTAGTTGGGTTCAGGGATAATAAGGTCAGGGGTGTAGAAATAACCACCCGGATAGAAACTGTTTAGACATCGCACAGACGACGGTGTGTAAAAATCAGTCACGTAGCTGTGACACCCAGTGAGTTCGTGGAAGATTACAGAACATCAAAACAAACCAGAACAAAGCAAATAAACCATAGACAGACTTGACACATAATTATCTACCATCACTAAGATTGGTTGTAATTGATATTCCTATTAATTAACCGTAACAATACCTAAGTGCATGGGGAAAAAATGAAGGCAATGCTGGTACACTAAAGACGGAAAGTTTATCAAGCGAACTGAGAAATTAATTTTGAACCAATATTGATAAAACATAAAACATTTCACTGGATATCAATAATAAAATGTTTGTAGTTACACGGATTCGATTGGGAACTATAGATTTTAATTTGTTCTAGTTCAAACTATACAAATTTCAAAACAACCACGGGCCTCGCAATCGGAAAATTGACTTACGATGCCGACTTTGGTGTGAGAAGTTCCTTGATCCACTCGTAGCTGAGGAAATACACACCAGACGCCGGAACATCTATAAAGAGCAGAAAATGGTTTGAAAATAAAATTCTGCAGCATGGAAATATGCTTATATATATTTAAAAAAACGAGGAACCTCGAAGAAGAGTTGCAGCGGTGCCCTTGTAAATGCTACGGATGCCACCTTCCCGGTAGAGTTGTTTCACGACATCTGCTACACCACTGTACTTTGGGTTGGGATGATGAGATTGAATCTGGCAAACGCAAAAGTCAACGACTCATGACTACCATTCGAAAGATAATAGCAATTATTTAAACAGTAATTACTCACTTGAAGTAAGCACTTGATTCTTTCACCAGGCACCATAATCGATGTGGTAAAAACGCCCGAGAGCATGCCAGCGCACAACAGTTCAGGCTTTCTAAATCGTTATAAGAATAATAAAATACAAATTACGTGATACGATCGGGATCATTGGCAAACAGATCCTTGCCAAGATTAAACCCAAAGAAGCACACAGCAAACATGGGGGTTACTCCAAGCAATGGAGCAAACATGCCCTTATAAAGACCGAGGAAACCTTCTCTCGCAACGGCTTTTTGTGCACAGTCCCATGCCCCGGTATATAGCGGGATTTCTCCGGGTCTGACATGGGGCATCGTTTGGAGGCGGACCTTTAATGTGTCCAAAGGGTGACCCGTAACCACGGTGCATATTCCGCCAAATCCACCGGCCCAAAAAGATTTGAATGCACTCACTTCAAACTTTGAATTGTCATTTTCGGGCATGATTTGTGAAGAAAATGCACACACATCTAAAAAATTCCGAAGTTTGTAAGGTCATATATCTTTCGCAACAGATTTTAGTGAATCGTTCAAACAAATTTGTATTTGGTTAAAATAGAGGCAGAGATGCTTTTTGAAGTAAATCAGCGTTAGAATAACCTATATAAGGGCGGTTTTCGAATCATCCTCGGCTTGGTTTTAGTAAGCAACATTCTCAAACCTAACGGACACTTCAACCTTAGAGTAGGCAACGAAGCCTTGTCCTCGTTGCCAACTTACTCCGGCGCGCTTCCAGGCGCAGTGCTTTCTCCATTCATGTTGAACTATTATTATATCTTACCGTTGGTCCCCGAATGGCGTTGCATTCATCAAATTCGCAGACTTCGTTACTTTATGGCATTCCAGCAAGACATACGAGAATTCTCAACAGCTCGGTCTGGTTGTCACTGAGGTTCTCAAGCGGTCTTAAGGGAATGGCCCGCCTGAACACAGATGTGTACGGCCGACGCTTTATTTCATAAACGAAATAAAAATTCTTCAGTGCTATTTTCAGCTGTTGCATGCATTGGAGTGATGATGTTCATGCCGTCTTCGGTAAATGGCGTGGCTTCTGATTCTTGGTTCGCCGGTTCAAGACTCGGGACAATTAACAACGTATCAAAACCCTCGTCCACACGTGTATAATTCTCTTCATTGTATATTGCGAAACTCGTCGATCTATCGTACCAATGGAAGTTACAAACAAGCTTGTTTGGAAACTCAACACTCAACAATTCTCTGCTGGAATTTCAGTGCACTTCTAGTCAACGTGTAACCACCCACACGCTATATGACTACTATATTGACACATCCTGTCTCGCATAAGTTTGTCTGCTTACGTATAGCATAAGACACAATTTGGAACCTTTTGAAAAATCTACTTTCAACCTCTACCACATTGGACCCACGAAAAACATGGATCGCTTAAGTTATCATTTACCATGAGGAAACAAAAAGATATATTTATATATCAAATCAATGTATATAATATTATATTTCTTATAATGTAACCGATATATTTATTTCACATTGATGCTGTTTTAATCGGTAAAAAGCGATGCACATCGCCACCCGCATTTTACTTATATATTGTTACAGTCGGTCCGGTTGTGTGTTCTCGTGAGAGGTTGGTTGTTTTTAATGTATTCCTTAACTATTTTGTTTTCAATATACAAACCAATTGCAATATATTTATTGAATTGCTTGATGTAGTACTTTTAAAATAACTGCAGTTGGATTTTTGAATTTTGGAATCTTTCTGGATATATTTTCGCATAATATCCAATACATTTATTATTATAAGCCATCATTAATGGCCTCTGTGTTTTTTTGTACCTAATTTCTCTTAAATATTTTATTTCTTTTTGGATCGTGGAGGTTGCTTTGCACCATAAATTATCCTCGATTTTCAATTTTTACATAGACGTAAAGAACACGAGACAATCTAACGTTCTAGTCTGGTTTGCCATATTATTCATCTCGAATTAATTCACGTTTCTATATGGGCGTCATTTTGGTTGATAGGGCACATGCCAATCTGTCTTTTTTTCGGGTTTTCAGTCGAAAAACTCCCAAATTTCTATAGTGGTCGTCTAGGACCTGTCTATGAATGCTTAACGTTTCTTAACGACGCTGTATGCATTTTGAAAATCTGTCATATTATGTTAACTAATTTGATCCGAAGTCCCATAAAATTGTCAACAGATTCCAATATTCCAGATCTCTCCAATAGTAAACGACTTAAGGTAGTGTATTCCCACAGCACATGCCCGTGCTCCATTTATCCCAAATTTAATCGTTGCATTTTTTGGTGTTATGCCCTTTTTGACGTTTTCGGGATGATGACCATCTAGACACCCTTCTATTAATATGAGGGATTGTAAAATGACGGAGACTCTTGATACACACCCCGTTCTACTTACGAAGCAAGGACCAGGGCGTATGCGCGCTCCACTATTCTATCATTTTCCATACTTCTTGATAAAATTTTCTGTGTGGACGACCACTGTGCCTTTTCTGGTCTGTCATCCATAATATCTTTTATAAACGCGCACACTTGGGGCTTTTACCCGATAAGATGTTGGCAATGTCAATATCCTGGTTGGAATGCATTCTGGCAGTGTGCATCAGCGGTTGTATGCGTGTGTATGTGTAGGGAGAGGGGGGGGGTGCCGGCGTTTGGGAGCGTTAATGCCGCTGGAGAGTGCTGCGCCGTCCTCCTCTTCCCACTGGACTGTGCGCGCGCACGCGCATCCATACCCCTTCACCAACGCGTCAGACCTTCTCTTGCAACCTCTGTATAATTAAGCTGTCTACGAAATGTGAACGCGCGTCCGCTTGGCACGCGGACCTAGATGGGCCGTCGTATTTTTATTTCTGTATCATCATAACGGTACCATGAAAGTGTATCCACTATTATCACAGATTAATACATGTCGGAACCAACCACCATGGAATCCCCCCACGTGTCCCCGGTGCGGCCCCTCTCTTCAATCTCTCTTCTCACACACCGCCTTAATTGTTCGCGTCTTCATGACGATCTGCCCATGGACACTGCCGTCGCGGTTGTCGCCGAACCCCGAACACGACTGCGACGTACCCATCGCCCCAAAGCCGTTAATTTCACCAACGAAGAGGCCTGTTGGATCAACGAGGCGTCCGGTATTTCTCGCGACCAGCGTTCCCCCTCCTCGACCTCCGACGTGGACGGCGCGAGTCCTGCAACCTGTGACTCGGGCAACGAGGATTCTTCCGAGGCATGGGTGAGGATGGGGGCGTGTTTTTTGCTGCATGGTCTGTGTGAATGTGACCCGATGATGCAGCGGTCAGCATCCTCGCTCTGTTGCCGAGAGACCTGGGTTCGATTCCCAGATCAGGCCACCAGGAGTGGCACTGGGGACCTGTCAAAATATTCCCGAGTATCTTCGTGAAAAATTCCCCTGAAGCCGGCTTATCCTCTAGTGGGAGATTTTGATCTTGGATTTGCACAGTCTGTGTTACCGTGGAAAGCGTTGTGTCTCTATGACTTTCTGTCTCTCTCACTATCACCCTCTCTCTCGCAAGTCGGAGTGTGCACACCCTAGTATCACGAGCCAAGTGCGCGCGTGCGCCCTTCAAGTGAGCGGGACGCGTACGTGTGCACTTCACGTCGTTGCCGCTTCACGTGATGCGAGGCAAGCCCCAGGGAGGTGTTTGCACACGCGCGTTCGGTCCATTCTGACGCGGGAGGAGTAGGGGAGGGTTGTTGTTTGCGCGGTACTAGGCTCTCTTGGCATCTGGCCAAAAGCGCGTATGCGCGCAACCGTTTGTGCGTTCTCTCCCGCTGAAATTGGCTACTCGTACCCCACAATGCATGGCCCCCCTCCTCGTGATAGTTCTTCGTGCTATTGTCGTCGTCGTCTAACCGCCTGCCTCTCCCTTTGAAGACCGGTACCTCCTCGGCATCCTCCTCACGAGCTCCGGAGCTCCTGCTCCCCGTCTCCTCTTCCTTCTCCATCGCTATCGAGTCGGATCAGTTCCAATCCGTCCAACATCAGTGCTGTAAGTAGATGCCGAACAAAATGTCTTTTTCACCTTTTGGGCATTACCGAGTATTATGAAATTTAGTGGGACGGCATTAATTTCGCTGTTATATGTCGAGCATGTGACGGACCGTTGGTGCAGTTAGACAATATTTTCAAAAGCACAAACACGGGTTTCGTGCCTCCATGAGGTAGAAATCAAGTCCTCGCGGCAGACTAAAGATTTTCTCAATGACTCCTAGCAACCGTTCTACACCACTGTGGACATTCTTCATGGTTGCGGATACAGTCCCCAATTCGGGTGTTTGGGCGTAACGCAGTGGCCTGGGCTCTGTCGGGAGTGCGTCTGTCGCGTCACCCTTCTGTTCCGTGCCAGGCAGCTACCAGCCGGCTCGACCACCCCTGGACGTGACTCACACATTCCTTCCCACCCCCCCTCGGCGCCGCTACAGCTTACGGTGACTCCCCAGACTTGGCAGAATAATTTATTTTCTTTGCCCTCCCCTCGCCGCCCCACGACGTTTAGTATCAACAAGTGCGCCCGATGGTCAGGCTCTGGCCAACTTCACCCTCGGTGATGCCCGAAATCTCGCCTCCATTGCCTGGGCGGACCACGACGATCGCAAGGTTTTCTGCTTCACTCCAAAGCAGACGCTGCAGCAACAACTGGCAGCGGCTTCATCGGGGGTTGCGGACCACCTTGATGGCACCACCACCACCAACCTGATGCCAGCCAAGCGCGCCTGTAGGTCGCAGAGCGTCAGCCACTGCCACAACTCCACTAAGCAATCCAGCTGCCGACGTGCCAGCATCGTGCGTCCCATCGCCGTCCGGCTGCTGCCCCAGCGGCCACTCTACTCGCCCGCCACGAATACGTCAGCACTCGCGACCACTGCTCATGCCTTGGTCACTTCGGGTTGCGTGAAACTGAGAAACGGCGGTCACCAGATGCGCGTGCCAACATCTCGCCTCTCCTGGCATCACCCAATCGCCTACACGAACAACCTTATCGCCGGGGCAGGGCGCACTCGATTCGTCCCTCCTGTCGGCTCTGGCTCCTTCGCCCTCTTAAACTCCTCGCGTCACAGCGTGGTCTTTGGGGACACCACGACCCCTGAAATGAACATACCTTCTGATGTGAGGCTTCGCAAGCCGCCTTCTCTCGCATGCCTCTCCACCTCGGCGTCCAACGCCACTGACTTTAGTCATCAGTAGGTTACAGTTACTGCTTTGTGGGACCATCTTCTACTAGGCGATTAGATCGCGCGCAAGTGGCGTCAAGTTGCGCCAAGTTGGGTGCGGCTAGCAAATAGTCTGTCGGTGTTGGCCGTTGCTACACGCAGCCAACGTTTACTGGCGGCAGAGCTACCAAAGATGTCCCAGGGGTTCGTTTCCTCGCCACCCACCACCACCCCCGCCCCGACATGTATGGATGGAAAAATGACAATAGGAATGCTTGGCTTGGCTTTCAGTCTTACCGTTGGTTTCCACCTACTTCTCGTCGTGTAGCCGTCTGTCTGCATTTACACCGACCACCCAATCTCGTCTCGTGAGTCCGATGGGCGCCTCGCACATCCCCCCGTTCTCCCCAGATGCAATCTCGTCCCCCTGTGGCCAGCCCCCCTCCCTCCTCCGGCACCACCCCTCGGTTTCCGCCGCGTCCTCTGCTTTCTTCCAGGACAGCTGCAGTCTTTCCCGCTCCTCTGTCTGCTGCGTAGAACGGGTAAGGCGATTGTCTTTGGTTCACCTTTCGTGGTTCACCCATCTCTGACGATTCTCACCAATTGACCGACAAATACTGGTTGAATTAAACAACAAATTTGGACTCTGCCAACTGGGGGTATTGGTGTGGATTCCAGGGTAGTAGTGGAATGAAATGCCTCCCCCCCCCCCGCCATCCGATCTTTACTCACTGTCACTGTCGCGTTTTTTCTAGGCGAACTTTCAAATACCCGACGGAAAGATCCACTCCGATGACTCGACCGACTCCTCCTCCTCCTCCTCCTCCTCGACCAGCTATTCCGGAGGCAGTTGCTACGAGCATAAGCAGAATTGCGCTGCAAAACTGCGCTGCCAATCCCAACCCGCCGAGGTAGCAGGCCTCCCCATTGGTTCCTGTTGCGCAGTGGCCTCGACCGAGTGCCTCTCACGCCAGCCGGGAGCAGCGGGCAACAAGCGCCGTCGTTGCAACAACCCCCACGAAGTCGACTGCGGTGGTTGCAACGCCACCCACTCTGCCGGCGATTGGGAGGACTCTGCCTCTCCCTCCGCCACCACCACCGCCGCAACCGGCTTCCAATTCCCCCCCGCCTTCGACGTACTCGACATGACCGACGTCTCCTCGGCGTCCTTCCACCCACCCGACCTCGGGTTCCTTCCCTCGGATAGCCTGCTGGCCTGTCGACGAGAAGAACTCGGTGGTCTCTCGGAGGCCAGCGAGGAGGACGAGACGAACGACCAACTGCAGCTGCAGCAGCAACACCACCAGCGAGCTTGTTGCAGCAGCGGAACTCCGCCTCCTGAGGAGTACGATGCCGGCACCCTGACTCCTCCACCCCCACAGACCCGCTTTCGCCCAATCACGCCTTCCCCGGAACCCGATGACCAACACCACGATCACTACAACTCCATTTCCACCGAGGACTCGCTCTACTCCTTCAAGGCCATCGACAACGCCACAATGCCCAGTGACGACGACGACGACGAGGAGGAGGAGGAGGATGTTGATGCCGACGTGGAGGACTCTTTCGGGGGGATCGCTCCGGGACTGGGTCATCGACGCCCACGACTCTCACCCATGCAGATCGGGGGCGATACGCGATACGCTGCCTCGGTGGCAGCCGGGAAGTGGGGTGAGCTGGATATCGGCATGATTGAGCAGGATTGAGCGGAGACGACATTGATGGTGGCGGTGCTTGGTGGAAGAAAACCAAAGTCGATGTGTACATACCAAAGTCTATACATAGTAAATGGGACGCGGAAGCGCTTCACTTGTACAAAGAGTCAATCAATTGCAGTGGCGATGTGAGCGTGCGTGCGTGTGTGTGTGTGGCTGCGTCCGACACCACGCCGAGGCCACAGCCAGTTTATTTTTCGGAATCGTACATATTTAGTATCTCTCTCCTATTGATATTGTTAATATGAAAACCAAACGCAACTTCTTGGGAATAATAATAATAATAATAATAACTTCCTTTGAATAACTCGTGTCTTTTTTCTATCAAAGAATCCTTTTCTTGATTCATCTTAGGTCAGCTCGAATGGTTTGTCCTTTTTTCGCGGTAGAGTATGGTGGGGAACAGATGACATTTCGGCGTCCCAATCAGTGGCCGCTGCAGCTTCCGCAAGTGGTACTCGCGCTAGTTATCCATTTCCCGATGATTGGTGGTGTTTGCGTCTTTTACCGGTGGAGAGGAGTCGGCCCTGCTCGTCTGTGCCAGGATTCTTTGAATGTCGTTCACCAAGCTGTCCCACCCTCTAGCGGATGGAGATACCCGCACACCCCCCCCCCCCCAAACAACCGCTAGAAACTACAAGAGATCTGGCGGGATGAGCTGCGTTTTACGCGCACAGAGAGAAGACAAGGGGGCGACGCGTGAGAATAAGTTCCGCTCTTTTTACAGGGGCGTGACATTCCCGACTAATCAGAGGAGAGTAAGAAAGTCGGGTTACCAATCGCGAAAGAGTAGGGTCTTGTCTGCGGAGGACGTGAAGTCATCCGAAATAGTTACTAAAAATAGTTTAATTGGAATAGTCGTAGTGGTGCGCGCCAGGGTTTGACAGATGAGGGTACCACTCTGAGAGCGCACCACTGGCGGCCATTTAGCCTCGCGTCCAATTCGGCCGCGGGGTATTGGCGATAGGCGCTAGAGGCGGAGGATTGCTGGTTGACTCGGCTACGAATTTTGCCGCACCGATGAGTAATGGTCCCTGACAGAGGTCGCACGAAGCCTGATAGAACACCGAGTTTGCCGACTATCCTGAGGCGCCTCTTTCTCACCAAAATCGCATATTTTACCTCAAGCATCCCCGGGGTTCCAGCATCTACCGGGGAGTTGGAAAAAGAGACACAAGTAACGCCGTTTGGCTGGAGCACACCCGCCAACGCGAAAATACCATCCTGCCAAATGTGAAGGCCAGCCAAGATGTAAACATGCACACACACACACCGACACAATCACGTGTTTGCCATGCACTCAAACAAACACACGACCGTCATAACGCACGCACGCGTCGTCACGACTTGGTAAGAGACAGGTAGCCATATCGGGCATGAACTGCTCAATTTGTGGTGCACGTCCGGTCAGACTTTGGAACCTGGACCGATTGCGTCATCGGCATAAGTTGAGTTCCTCCGCAAACATGTTTGAATTTCGTATTTTCATCGATGATATCTCCTCGACAGACCGACATTAACCAATCAGATCAATCGATGTGTTTGATTGGTCGGATCTATTCAACGTTATTCCCACCATTTGAGTTTCGTTTTGATATCAGACGTCGTTCTGTTGCCGTCGTCGTCGTCGTAAGTGTGGCGATCTCCTTCTACGAGCAACCGGCTTTCCATCTGGGGAGTGGGAATCGCGTTGGCAACAGCAGAGGTCCATGTTGTGGTTGACCAGAGCTACGCTTGTTCTCATTGGTTCATGGGGGTGTTGGGAAACTCCTGAGAGTTTAGGACCCCGACATCTGCTTTGACCGCCTCTTAAGCGGTTTACCACGAACGCCCCAGGCAGGCCACTACTCTGAATGAGAGTTGTGAAGACAACTTTGTCTGCCACTACTGCTGCTACTACGAATACCACTGCTACTATCACTATTACTACCACTACTAATACGACTTCTTCCACTTCTACGGCTACTACTGCTGCTACAACAACTGCAAGATCTTTCAAGTTCGATTTTTTTAGAGTCTAATTAAACACCCATTTTGAACGGGAAATCATCGTCGATTTATTCTAGTCATCGCATTGTCGAAGCAGAACTAATTTAGTTGAAGAGAAAGTTGGAGAACGTCTTCTTCGAGCTGAAGGTTGGACAATAAGCGTGTCGACTAAATAAGAATAAAATAATGTCACTGGTCAACGTGTGCGCGAATATAATACGACTTAATTGAAATGAAACGTTATGCAATACAAAGTAGCGCTTCTAAATCATGGGTAAACTGATAACGGAGGCAAATGCGCAGTGTCCAGGGTATGCAGCGAATCACGAAGATCGCGTAGATTTGTCAAATAATTCGATTCCGAGATCCCTAGATGACAGTAGGTTGGATTTGCAATTCGATAAATCGTCTGGAATTTTGTACACGAGAATGGCGTTGTTAATATCGCCAGATGGTTTAGATATGTTTATTTACACGCCAATGTAAACACCAAATAGTACCACAAATTACTTCTAATATCACAGTCCATTGAAGAGAAGAAATTGGTTAAAGATTGTTCCAATAAGGAAATAGTGCAATTGGTTGTTTTTACATTAATTCGACCTTGTTTAAAAATATTGATTTTTTACCTGCACGCGTGACCTAATTAAACTGTTTTCATTGGATAACCAATTGAACAAACTGGACGGATGTTTCAGATGACTGCCTTCAACAGGTAAAGCAACGATGGTGTTTGCAGAAGAGCGAACAGTAATAACGGATTCTGCTTCGTTGCTGTCCGAGAGGGAATTGGCAGAATGCATGAAATTGGCATTTCGCAAGTTAGAATGGATTGTGGCACAAGTTACGATTTCGGAAAACAATTTCCTATTCCGATCTACCAGAAAGATTTTCTCTTTTGGGCAGAACTTGCCAATAAAGGGTATGACGGAGTATAAAAGTCTTTTGAGCTCAATTAAATGGGGTTTCGTTTACAAATGCGTTATTATTTACTGTGTTTGTTTTATACACGAAGAGATCACCGTGGAAGGAGCCCTCGTGGACGATGAAGCGATTCTGGTCATCGGTCTTGCGTGACTTCACATGCGTGTAGTTGACGTTCGGGTTCACACAGAGCCACTCAAGATTGCGACTGGTATAGCATTCCAAGGCGAAAAACCTTTGTGTTTGGGATGCAGAGAAAAAAGGTCCATGCAGAAAACTTCGTCATGATGATTGGCTGTGAATTGTGACGAAACGAGATGGATCAAGAGCGTCCAAAATGGCAGATATCCAACTGGATAATCGTAGATCAGAAGACATGTGCATCAGCGCAACCCACTTAAGCGTCGAAAGGATGTTAAATGAAGAAATACTCAAAATGAACAAGTACCATTTTATCGTGAAAACATTCATAATCTTGCCAAAAGCGTGGCATGAATAAACAAAGTTTAGAGGTTACTACCCAACTTTTCGTTTTTAAATATGCTGTCAATTTTGAAATGGCGGATGGAAAGTGCGAACTTCTATCAACCCGATCGCATCGGTTGTAGGTTTACCGCTTTAACATGATTTCATTATTAAGGTTTCTAGGGCGCAAAAGCATCTATTCGCAATTAAAACTAAATTAAAGTAGAATGAAGCGGGATACGGAAGGTAATTTTTGTGTTTAAGGCAAAGCTACTGACTGCTGCAGGAAGATGCGTGGCTCCAAAAAAGGTTACACGATTTCCTCGTGGTCCAATATTGTCCAATCCCAAAAGTACAAAGCGTCGGCAACTCTGAAGGTCGTTCGAATTTTTAAAGCAACGCCGCTGCTTTTATTTAAAACAAAGCGTCACGAGTTCCTTCATTGATTGAAAACGCGATTGAGCCACCTTCCTAACAGCGAAAGAGACCACTTAACCGTTAATAAAAATGCAATCAATAAAAATGGACACGAACCTCATCGTATCCTTCAAACTGTTCCGAGTGTCCAGAACCGAAACGCACGCTTTAGCAGGCGGAGTTAATCTTGCAAACACAAATAATCCGTGGAAGACCTTGTATGGAATACTACTAATACTTGAGGCAAACTGTGATTTGTGCACAGGGAACCGAGACTTGGTGAAGACAGATTTAAGATGATTAGAGGGAGGGTTGATTGCGACGAGTAGAAGGTTTCCCTGATAACGCATAGTCACACAACATCCAAAAACATCACCATTAAACGCATACACCTACCGCCCAATTATTATGCTCATGAAGATGCTTAAAATCGTGGGAAAATTTCCATGCAGACTAGTTTCAGTCAATCATCGCACACCCCCTGCCAGATTATCTATTCAAAACAAGCGTTTTTGGTTGCAAATACCAAAATATCTGTATGTGCAAATGAACTGCTTCGGGTGCCAGCATAATAACAAGACACATTTTTTATCCTGTAACTGGGGACTATCCCACCATCCTATTGAATGGGTTCTTTTCCGAAGTGCATTTTCGGTTTAAAATGAAGTTCGTGGTGCCCTTCCGCAGACCGACTAGGTGTCCAATCCCCAGCGGGAGACAAAATCGGGGGAAGCCAGTGAGCCAAAATGTGAACAAGAAGGCATAACACGAGTCAACCAATCACGATTGAGAGGTTGAGGATGACGGCGGTGCACCAGAAGATAAGTTGGGCTCATTTCCGAAGTGCATTTTCGGTTAAAAATGGCGCTCCGATGAGACGTGGCAGCCATTCCTGAAAGCCGTTATCGCGCACCCCGCTAGTAATTGGCAAAGGGAGGTGGAGGCTGGTTTCCGTCTAGAAGAAGTTAGCGCACTGAGATAAGCATGCGGGCGTTGTCCCTGGTGTCTTTTCAATTTCACAAAGCCTCTCTCTCGTACCAAGAGTATCACTAGTTCCTTGGGTGATGAAAGGCTGTCCTCACAGTTGAACAAACAGCAAGAATATGAAATTTAGTCACCAGTGGGTTACATTTTAAAAATCGTCCACGATATTGTAGGCAATATTTAAACCGAGTAATATTTCACTTCCCCGAAACGCGCCCGACCCATTGGCCGCTGAAGTTGCGAGCTTCAGCAGAGGAAATTCAAGGCCACACGAGCTCTGTCGCGCCTGATAAAAAGGTCAATCGCAAATTCAATTAGTCTTCACTCAAACGGAAAGTAAACGGTCGCGTAGCAAATACAACTGGAGAATGCAGATACATTTCGTTTTGTATGAGGAGTCTGCCAACTGCTGATTCTGATCGATGAGACTACTTTCAGTAGATTTCGTTAATCTGGTTGGCAATGCGATTACAGGTAATTCTGGGTCATTTGGAAGGCCCGGGAAGGCTATCAATTTGGATTCCGTTGAAATATGGACGAACGCAATCAGCCGGTAGAAATTCGAAGTATTTTAAAAATCCGGCGGACTGTCAACAAGTCAACATGCTGGGGTGAGGTCATACACCGGGTAAACAATATGGGGTGAATTTTGCAGGCATCTGCGAAGGCCTTGGTAAGGTTGGGTTTCAGCCCCGATCTCCTGAACCGGCGAACTAAGAAGCAGCGCCTTCTCCCGAAGATATTTGCGCTCTGGAGACGCATTATGGCGCGTTCAGAAGAAGACCGATCTCTGAGGACGAAACGACCCCCTGGGTCATGGTCCGGAAAAGCTATTTGGGATCGTCGTTCGTCTTGAAGACAAAAAAACCCACTGGCTTAGCCCACGAGCGAATCCGCTGCTTTATGCATATTGGCGATGTGAGAATAAATCTGGAAGTTATTGGTCAAGGAGTGTAAAGGAGTGCAAATGAATGAATGCGACGGGAGACCAATCAGAGGTGAGTACGTTGGATTCCCCGAAATGACAAACAGTTAGCTCTGTGTATTAAACTGAAGCTTCCAGGATAATTAACACGGTGTATTCGGTGAAGCTAGACACCCTTTCTGCAGTGAAACCGTTGAATTGGTCGATTCATAAACAGAAAAAACAGCGAGGATTTCGTCTATGATAAAATATGTGTTCGAAAATACCCTTTTTGGCAACAGATAGTCATGGCAGTAAAATATGTTTTCGCTCTGAATAAATCCGTACATAAACAAGCGAAACCTCATCCTATGAATTCATCCTCAAAGTGATTGCAGCGGATACGACGATAGAAATTCTGACCAATGGGAGACGAGAGAATCGCTCAAATTAAAGTAGGCACGCGCTAGAATCAATATTGAGCAAGGAATTCTTCCACCACCACTGTCGCCGCTACTTCTGAATATTCTGCGCATGGAAGTGCATCGATTTTAATGGGGAAATTTCAGGAACACCCCCTCATACTCTGTTCGTGTGTCGGCGAATCTTCCGGTGTCATTTCTAGCGTTTCATCAAGTACCTCCTGAGTCGTGGAACCCCCCCGCACGCGCCTTCCGCGGTGGAACAGCTGGGGCAACCTGGGAAACATCAAACCTTCGTTAGGAGGGTCATTGTAGGCCTCAGCTACGTTGCGACCACGTCGAGCGAATGAACTCGAGAAGGTTAAATCGCCAGTTGTCGTCGGTGAGATTGCTGTTTTTGTGTTGGCGGTGATGGAGAGATCTAGGCCAAAGTCACGTGGATGATGATGATGATTGGTCTGAGAAAAGGAGGATGAGAAAGTGGGCCGCTGAAATGCGGGCCCGACGAGAAGACGAGGCAGGGAATCTGTGATGCCTGTTGGTGAAGAAACTGTTGTCGACATTCTCGTGGAACACGAGGCTGGCGCCGCTGTAGGAGCATTTATCTTACTCCTGCTCCCCGTCAGCATCCTCATAGTCCGGCCAATAGAACGACGAGGATGGCGCCACCATCACTGGACGCTAGAAACGGTTGTCGATTCGGGATTGGCGGATTCGGCGTGTATATTTGTCATCTCAGAACTACCACCAGATTCGGTTATATTGCTTCAATGTGGTCGGCGGGAATTGTCTAGTTATTTCCAACCTATTACGGAGTTCATTGATATTCGCAGACAATGGATAAATTGTCACTACTGCTGCGAAGTTTGTTTCAATATCTGATTTTTTGGGGCAAACAAAACCGGCAGTTTCTTCAAATAAGCGAAAACTATAAAATTTAATTTAAATGCAACGGTCGCTTTCAAACCAATTTAATTGATTTGAATTATTTAATGAGATTGTCTGGCGAAATTATAAGACAGCATCATGTTTCAAGGTGGATGGATATTTCCCACGCTGTCAATGTGACTCAAAATCCTGCCTCACGCGATCTCAATTGTTAGTCACTTCGTCACCAAATGAACCAATTCCAATTTGACGCAGCGATTAAATATGGGGCGAAAACGTCAATGGGATTGCTGCAAATCCTTGGTAAATAATTCGGTAATAAAACCAGTTCATGGACGAAAAGCGAACTGGATCTTCTTGCATGCTCCGTGGATCTTTCCAGGGAATAATTCTTCGGTGTAAGGCCTACTTTTGGCGGCCTACAACTCCCAATCAATGGTCTGCCATTAACTATTTACTTACTCGTCCTCACAACCAACCCCCCCCCACCGATTTCAGTCTGTCTCCATTTCAAAAGCTTCGATGCATTTGGAGGTCTATAATCGGTGATAAACACGACTGGGGCATTTACAATCTCGCTCACAGCCACTCCCCACTACCCCAATCAAGTCCACTCAAGCCAAACGGCACCGAAGTCATCGCCGACGACGAAGAAAGCCAGCGTCTCTATAGTTTATTGTGCTGATCGGTTGTAAACATCGCGCACATCAGACGACACCTCCCCCAGATTACCTCCGGATCGCCGAGCCCCCCCACGCAAAAACAACGAATGGGCGGCAAGATCAAAGCAAGGAGGCTGGAGGGTATGGCCACTGGATACCCCTCACCCATGCGATAACCACCCCCCTTGCAGATCCACCGGCCTGCCAAGGTGGCAACTGCATGCACTGCGTCTTTAGATGTGTTTGAAAACAGCATAAAACGTTACTGATAAATCGCCTCGCCCATGTCTCCCGTACAATTGGCTTAACAACTGCCAATCAATGGGCTGTCATTAACTACTCACTTACTCGTTCCTCTAACCACCCACCCCCACCCCACCGATTTCAGTCTGTCTGCATTCCATCTCGCCGAAATGTAAGCTACACCCCACCAGGTAAATCTGGACCACCGGTATTACAGTTTCCGTGCGTCCATATCCAGCTCGAGGATAAACGGGCTTCGTTGATATTTCCATGGAGACGATTCTTGGAAAATTGAAGTGACCGCCGCCTAATCAACCAACAAAACTTGACGCACCACAAGAGGCTGCAAAATACGTGAAACCGACCTGGTTATTAAATATCGGCAGATGCAGGTTCCCGTCACCAAACGACAACC
Organism: Proteocephalus fallax; assembly: GCA_028672205.1. Lineage (NCBI taxonomy): Eukaryota > Metazoa > Platyhelminthes > Cestoda > Proteocephalidea > Proteocephalidae > Proteocephalus > Proteocephalus fallax. The sequence goes on from JAPUBX010000359.1 coordinate 755,427, forward strand.
TCCATGTAATAATAATAATATTATTATTATTATGTCGCTGAGTGATTATTGACCGATTACCCGGGAGTCGAACTCGGGGCCACTTTACATTCTAATTAAGTGGAAACTTCAAGTGTAAATAAAGAGATATCTCACCCGCCCTCCTCTCTCTCGGTTTACCACTTCCGAATCTTCCGTTAAACCATCGGCCACGCGGCATTCCGGAGGCTTAAATTTACTGGAAAAAAGAACATTTCGATCATTGAAATACTTCAACCACAAGATTGCAAACATTTCCTCAGAGAAACAGTACATTGTATGTCCCCTAGAGCGTCAAGTGATCCAGGAATCATTTATCAATCTGATGAGAATTGTTTCTATTTCCACTGTTCCCTCGTGGAAGTGCTTAATTCTCCAACAAAACTTTTTTGTTTCAGTAATTACTGACATCTGTATCCCTGCAGTACAGACGGAACCACGCATGTCTTGAACAGCAGGTCTGCCATCATCCATTGGCCGAAATTAAACTCCGTATGAATGCCCAATCATGGCCGTCAATAATCGTGGCTGTCAGATAATTTCTCCAGGACCCCTTCCCCTTCATATCGCCTTCCGGTTGGTGGGGATCACGATTCAAAACATCTCGTTTAATTTCAGAATACGACAGATTAATTGTAAACAACGCAAGTCTCAAGACAGCAGTAGTAGTAGTATATTCAACGTTTCGAAGTTCAGCGTTTGGTGTTGCTTGCGTGGTTGGGTGTATGTGAATCCTAACGCCACGTCGTTTTTTAGTTACTGAAGCACTACATGCACTACATGAATGCGAAAGATAACAAAATCGTTTGGTAGTATTAGAATTGATGGTCTAGTCAGACACGCGATTGGACGATCGCAAGAATGGTGCTAGCAAATGCGTAAGTGTGACATAAATAAACATCGTGTCCAAGGTCATGCAAAAGTACATTGAAACTGTTTACAGCATCTGCCATTCACGTAAAACGCGTCGAAATCGGCAAGGTCGGCCTTCAGTGAAGAGGGGGGGAAGGTAGGCTGAAAAGATTACATGGCTAATTTTAGAATACATTTTACACTCCAGTGATGGTAAAGTCGTAATTTTGTTTACTTTACCTGATTCTTTGCATGATTGTTGACCCGTAAACGTAATTTTTTTTTCTGTATTAAGGTCACGACGACCAAAACGTTCAGCATAAAGCAAGACAGTTTAACAATTACTAGATCTGAAAATTGTCTTTTAGTTCCTGCTTCACCCGTTCCGGTGAAACTAAAAATCTGGACAAATAAAGAATGACCGAATTGCGATATGCCGCCGTTCTTGTGGGTATTGAACGGTATTCTCTACGCATTGGTCGAAGAGATTTACACTTAGATACACTTGAAAAGAGGGGATGGGAGGGATCACTTAAAATACGAGCAGACCATCCACCGCAAAGACCGCAAGAGGTCCGTTTTTAAACATAGACAACGTTTGTCTTCGCGATTCAGCCAGGCTGTGGTAGCGGTAAAGTATAAAGGAGACACGCGGGTGCTGTTCAATTGCGTAGTAACAATTGCTATGGCAACAAACCCCAGCTGATACAAGTGGCGCGCAAGTGACCCCGAACTTTTCCATTGGCGATCGGGGGTTCTCCGACGCTGTGGTTGTCCTGGAGACGCCCCGTCTACCCCCGCAACCGGTACTAAGCCGAATAAACGACCTAGCAAAAGCAGTCGGGCTGGAGAAAACCAAATCTTCTCGACATGCTGCGAACACCCCTTCCAACCAATTTACCTCAACGATTCACCGGTCGAATATGTCACAGTCTTCAAATTACTGGGCACTCGAATGCACCCGAATTGCCAAGAGAAGGAGGAAGTGGAGCAATTAGAACTACAGGAGGTCTACGAGATACGTGGTTGGAAACAGAATTGGATCACTATTTGTTCTGACCTGGCAACCTCCCACCGCCGCGTGTGGGCGTCTACGATCCGTGACATCCGACTCATCCTCTGGCAGGAGCAATAGGGGCACATCCGGTGACACGTTCACAGCGTCACCACCCGGCTTTGGGTCTAAGGGGCACCCCTGGTCTTTGCGCAACCAAATGCACTCCCCTGCAAGACGACAGACTGGACGCTGGTGTTGGTAGCAAAGAATTGCCTCCTCTCTGGCTATAGAATCTTGGAAGTCTAGGTCTATTCTGTAGGGATTTGGCACGGCATCATGGATCCAGATGATGGTAGACCAAAACCGACGAGTCCCCGATTATCTGCCCACGCTTCGAGAGTGGGAGTACCCGCCCCTGCCAGATGCTACTCGCAGCCGTTCCGCGTGTCAAGCGGTTTAGCAGGTTTCCTGGGCGGCTCGTCGGGTTGATCTGTAGTGCCAGGGGTAGTTGTTGCTAATTCTCTGCGCGACTCTGGAGGGCTAGTTTCGTGGGCTCGATCCTGACATGTTCCGTTCTGCAGCCTCACAACCCGGCGCCTGTTTTGGGGGTATTTGCGCAATCGGGTGCCTGGTAGAACTGGGCCGCTTCCTCCTCCTCCTCCGCCCAGCCTGTTGTCGAGATCTGCCCAAAACAGTAACAGCAGCTGTTTAGGCCACCTTCTACGCCGGTCTGGCACGACGACTTTCCTTTCAAACATTTCGTGCCTCTCGCCGTCACCCGATTATCTGCCCACGCTTTGTGGGAGAAGGGAAGACCCTTCGAGAGTGGGAGTACCCGCCCCTGCCAAAACCAAGCTGCCAGCTGCTACTCGCAGCCGTTCCGCGTGTCTAGCGGGTTGCGGCCACTCTCTCTCTCTACCGCTGCTGGGGGTCACCAGGGTGACTTGAGTGGGACCAAAACGGCATCCGATCGACCTACCTTTCAAACATTTCGTGCCTCTCGCCGTCAACCTACAAAGGGTGGCGCTACCGCAGCGAAGCTCAACTTAAAACGTGGATTGGTGCGATCAAAGCGGACATGTATATTCCGATTTGCTGTCCATCTACGGAGTGCACCAGAAAAACTGGACAACAATCGGATGCGACCTAGCCAACGCCGCCGATCGACGCGCATGGGCGGCCTCTCGCGTGGGACGATGCTCGAGCCACAGAAGAAGCTGCATTCTGTCCGGACATCGTTTCCGTGTATTGATTTTCTCCAAATCACCTTTCAAACATTTCGTGCCTCTCGCGCCGTCACCGCCTTACCAAGGCTGGCGCCTCCAGAGCGGCTTTGCAGTCCATCTATGGAGTGCGCAGCTCGAGCCCAAACTGGACAGCAATTTGCTCCGGGAGACAGAAATCGATGCTGTTTGATAGAGCGCGCAGACCGATTTGGTGCAATAAGAGTTGCGCGAGTGTGTTCTTCTTCGGAGAAGCTCCTGAGAGAGAGAGCCGATCTCGCCAGACCGCTCGGTGGCCAGGTTTCCCCAGCCGTAGGTTAGGACTGGACGGATTGCAGCGCGGTATGCATGAACCTTTGTCCGCAGGCTTATTTCGGTGGTTTGCGTCCACTTGGTGGAGCGTCTTCATGACGATGTCGACGCAGAGCTATACTCCCTCCTTCTCTAGATCCAGGCTTCGTGTTTCAGCGTGCTTACGTAGCTTGGACGTCGTTGCCATTGCGCACAGCAGTCATCGTTCTTATTAATAAATACTAAACCCACAGGCTCATAGCCAAGAAGCGTCTTGTGGAGGTTGCTGCCACGGTGGATCGATCGTATGGCAGTCAGAATGCCCGCTCTGTTGGTGAGATACCCCGGGTTCGACTCCCCGGTCAGGCCACCTCTAGTGGCTCTTGGGAGGCCACCAGGAATCTCACGGTAACCCCATCCTTTCTCCATGAAGACGGTTTATCCTATTTGAAGAAGCCTGCAGCGTTTCAATTGGTTGAGGTCTGATTATGGCCAATTATTGTGCGAATAAGAAAGCCAACACAACCGAATGATCGATTTTTATCCGCTACACCCAGAGGACTCGCGCACTGTCATGCAACCAATCAAAAAAATTGCTGCCACTGCCTTTGTTGATGTGATTTACGTCACAAAATTGGCACCATCACGTAACCCATGGTGTAAATGCAATAAAGAGTCGCAATTAATGAAGCCACGGGATTAAAGGCATTTGGCTCTCGAAGGACCCAGCTCAGCGGGGGTGTAAAGTGAGGTTGCCAAGCGGTTGAATGCCGCAGATTATATCTGAAGCCGAATGCGACCCAGTTATGTATCCAATGTCACACTGTAGAAAGAATGCAGCTCCATGCCAGCTTGGGCTTGTTGAATTGCGAAGTCCCCCATGTAGTTGAACAGCAGTTTTGGCTGACGTCAGCCTTCAAGAGCATTTCGTCCGCCTGAAACATGAATTCTCGCTCGGGCTCACAAATAGTTGGATTTCAGAAGATTCTCAAGTTGGCCGGGCACCTCCGTCCGCTTCCATTACAGCCCAGAGGGACTCGTACTTGACTTTTCCATTAATAATAATAATAATTGAAGTGGCTTTATTGAGGTCACGAGGACCAAAACTGTCAGCAGTAAAAATAGGCAATATGTCAAGTATTATATATGAAAATTGTCTTTTAGTTCCTGTTTCACCTGCTCTGGTGATAATAAAAATCGGGACAAATAGGGAATGACTGAATTGCGATATGCCGCTGTTCTTGTTGGTATTGAACGGTATAGTCTACGCATTGGTTGAAGAGATTTGCATTCAGATAAACTGGAATGGAGGGGATGGGAGGGGTCATTTAAAATACGAGCATCGATTAGTGAACAGTTATTGAAGTGGCGTTGAACAATGATTTCTTGAATAGAGAGAATATGCAGACCACTAGAAAACGAGATTATTTTAAAAAGTCTATGGAGGGTTGAAAAGTCAGAACATTTAAGGCCGGGAAAAATTATTGGAGAACAATATACAATGATGTGAATTATACAGGCATGGACAAAGGTTTTTATATGGCTAGAGCTTAAGCCAAGTCTCCTGAACCGACGAACAAGGAAGCATAGTCGACGGCATTTATCAAAGACGGCATCCACATGATCACTCCATGATAACCGACTGTTAAAAATAACGCCGAGGAATTTCGATTTTGAGCTCGAAACTAAATTATGGAGTGAAGGGATTTCGGGAGTGTCAACATTGGCTGTCAGGGAAAATGTAATATAGATGCATTCAGCAAAAGACCATTGGCTATCTGGGGTTCTCCGACGCTGTGGTTGTCCTGGAGACGCCCCGTCTATCCCCGCAACCGGTACTGAGCCGAATAAACGATCTAGCAAAAGCAGTCGGGCTGGAGAAAACCAAATCTTCTCGACATGCTGCGAACACCACTTCCAACCAATTAACCTCAACGATTCACCGGCCTTTAAATGGCCGCCATTTACCGTTTGCCAAACTTTATATACTTCGTAGGTTAAATTGGCCTTTCTTGCAAATTTACCTTGATGTTACTTCTTTTATTCTTCTTAACTTATTCTGCATTTTCTACGTATAATCGTTACGTCCTGTAACATGTTTGTTTATTGTACATTTTAATGCTGAAAGTTTTGGTCCTCGTGACCTTAATAAAGCGAATATTATCATTATTATTATGTCACAATCGTACAATTCCTGGGCTCTCGAATGCCCCCGAATTGCCAATCGAAGGAGGAGATCCAACTACGAGTCGACAGCGTCAGGAATGCGTTCCGCCCGTGGGGCCGAGCGGAGATGAACCTTCGGGCTACGTTCCACGTCTATTGCACCGCTAACCGCCCCCATACTAACCTAGGACTGTGAAATCTGGCCACTGCGTGTCGAAGACACCGGGAGATTGGATGAATTCGATCACTGTCCACCATTCTACAAAACCGTCGACAGCAGTGGTTCAGTCGTGTGGTTCTACGAAGGTAAGAAAGAGACAGAGCAATATGCTCAGGTTGGCACTGCCGGGCCAGTGGACAAGTAAAACCCCTGGAGAGGCACCGTCAAAGCGGACATGGAGGGCAACGATTCGCGACATCCATTGTCCCTCCCGAGTAAAACGTCGGCCGTGGCTTCTCACCCTCCGAGACGAAGTGTCTCCGCAACAGAGCGGTCAGCAATACGACACGGCGTTTAGCAGGTGCGTTGTAGAGTTGCCGATCGATGGGCCTAGCCTCGATTGATGGGACAACCACTGCCGACTATGAAACTGTCCGCTCATTCGTTCTCTGCTCACCGTAGCATCATTGTTGGGGAATATTACTGGATTACGCGTCTTTAAGGCCCAATAATGTTTGCACACACACACACACATAATGTTGACAATCAAGATTCATCGGCCTTATTTTCGATACTCGTTTATCTTGGAGTGATCTTGTGGATGCTGTTTCTTCGTTCGCCAGTTCAGGAGACTTGGAGTGAGCTCAGTAATATAAAAACCTTTGTCCGCGCCTTATAATTTCCCTTATTATATCACACGCGATTTTTCCTTGAGTCAAACGTCCTGACGTTTTCTTAAATAATCACATTTTCCAGTGGCTTGCCTATGTTCTCCGTCCAAGAGACCCCTCCCAACCACTCAATTCAAGTTTGTCTAAATAAAATCCCTTCGACAAATGCGAAGGCAATGCCTACAAGAACGGCTGCACGGAGAGCATCCATGTAATAGTGGATACACGAAAACCAGACAATCGATCGAGAACAATCGGAGATCCAAGGCTCTGATCATACAGTTTCAGATCATCTCCCGTCACTTCACGGATGACCTCAACGTGGCAGGGCGTCATTTAACTCCCAGCTGTGAACGCGTTGTTCTTGGTGATCCACCCCCCACCCTCCCCACATTCAATTAGACTTTGGGCGTTTCAGATCAAGATGTCCCAACTGATCGATGATTGTGCAGCTGGGCACGCCCATGTGTAGGGGGTCATTTAACAAAAGCCGAATCTGCTTTAAAGTCTTCAGAGGCCGCCACAAAGGAGAAACTTTCATGGAAGCATTAAATAGGGTTCACGAGAGATGGCGGCTCCGGAAACCTGACGATGGGGGCAAGGTGACCCTTACGAGGCCGAAGTGCCATTGGATGGATGTCGCCTGGCGCCAGGGAGCCCCACGCCGATTGGTGGATAGATAACAACAGATTGTTGCCAAAATATAAAGGCAATCGTTCGGGCAATTTAGGCGATCCTTTTCAAATTTCATTCGTATTAATGTTTAAAAAGACAGATACCCACACAAACAACGGTAACTTCTAGGGAGTACGAAGTTCTGTGTTTCTTTTCTAACAACTAAAAGGCTTAGTTCATATGACCTAAAATCTTAGAAATTAAATTTCATAAGACTCAAAAGACTATTAAAATAAATTAAAAAAGAATCAATCGCCTTAGGACAATTTACTTTGTAGACTCGATCTGTACAATAAGACATTTTAAACACGCAAATACACACAGACTTATATGTCCAGTCAATCATCATTATCAGACGTCCGACCGCACACGCAGTTCCTGGTCCAGGGTGACCTTGAGCGCCGAGTGCATCTCCTTGCCCAGAGTTTGTCCGAACTGGAAAAAAACGGCGGCTTTTAGGGAAACGGAAACCGGCTGTCTACCCGTCTACCTCCACGACTGCCGCGCAGACTCAACAACAACAACCTAGCCTTTGCATTAGGGGGATTAAATGGCGCACGTCCATGAGCCAGCCAGCCAACAACTAGGGTTGGCTTGATGCTTCGACCTGCGCACTATTTGCTTGGTCGCTCAAGGATCCAAGAATCCACCAAGCTGGGGAAACCTAAGTACTACAACAGGCAGGTGATGGCGGATTGCGCCGGGGTTGTGCGGCTACCGTCTGATTCGCTTTCATTTGGTGACGGAGGGGGTTGGGGAGAATCCACAAAATAACAACAACAACAACAGCGCCATGGTGGGAAGCGCTAAGTGCCGTTCGGGATAATCTAATTAAAATTCCCCCCACAAGTCCACAGCTCGAATTTTGATGAGTGACTAGCTTAATTTATAATAATAATTATTATTATTATCGAAATAGACTCCGTTGGTTTTATTTTTTGGCCGAAGCATCTCATCCTCGGCAACCTGGGGCCAAAACGCCACTGAGGTGGTTGTGTGCGTAGAGTGGACCCGAATCAATAAAAACAACAGCAGCGGAACTCCGCATGGAAGGTAAGGGTAAGCATACACGCATCAACGAAGACACTTCAAGAAAACGAATGTATACGACTGCATAAACACTCGCACTTTTTTTGTTCGTGTGCAATTCACCTGCTAGAGAATGGCTCCCCGTGAACTTGATAGTATCACCCCAAGTACGTCTTGAATACATTTGCCATGCCGTTTAACTTGCTCAATTCGAAAACACATTTACAAGGACAACTTGAATTCGTTGTCACCCATCAATTCAGGGTCATTTTTGCTCTAATTGACCGATTGGGTTACTGCTGTAGATGCTGAGGCCGAAACATATATATACAATATCGGGGCATGGACAGGGTTGCCAATTTGGCGAAGGGGTGTCCTAACAGAGCCCTCGGCTTTAATTTCACAACCCAGCGGGCTATCGACATCCACTAAATTCCCACCGTCGTTGGTCTGACTGACCCTGACCTGGAGACCTTTCACGGCGGGAGCGTCGACGACGAATATTGTCGAAATGAAAAAGTGTGCAACCAACGGGTGTGATTAGGAATCATTAGGTGGCAAATGAGGCGGGCTCTTTGGGATACGAGAGGGGAGGCTAGAAATCACGTTGATTCATCTCACAGTGGATTGAGGTGTGGGGTTTGGAATCCGCTTCTCGACCTTTAATCAAGTTGACCATATTCAAAACAACGCACAACAGCGTCGTGATTCAGTAAAAGGTAAGTGGATCGGATGCAGTTTTGGTCCCACTCAAGTCACCCTGGTGACCCCCAGTAGCGAGAGAGAGAGAGTGGCCGCAACCCGCTAGACACGCGGAACGGCTGCGAGTAGCATCTGGCAGGGGCGGGTACTCCCACTCTCGAAACGTTGGCAGATAATCGGGGACTCGTCGGTTTTGGTCTACCATCATCTGGATCCATGATGCCTTGCCAAATCCCTGCAGAATAGACCTAGACTTCCAAGAATCGATAGCCAGAGAGGAGGCAATTCTTTGCTACCAACACCAGCGTCCAGTCTGTCGTCCTGCAGGGGAGGGCATTTGGTTGCGCAAAGACCAGGGGTGCCCCTTAGACCCAAAGCCGGGTGGTGACGCTGTGAACGTGTCACCGGATGTGCCCCTATTGCTCCTGCCAGAGGATGAGTCGGATGTCACGGATCGTAGACGCCCACACGCGGCGGTGGGAGGTTGCCAGGTCAGAACAAATAGTGATCCAATTCTGTTTCCAACCACGAACGCCGTAGACCTCCTGTAGTTCTAATTGCTCCACTTCCTCCTTCTCTTGGCAATTCGGATGCATTCGAGTGCCCAGTGATTTGAAGACTGTGACATATTCGACCGGTGAATCGTTGAGGTTAATTGGTTGGAAGGGGTGTTCGCAGCATGTCGAGAAGATTTGGTTTTCTGCAGCCCGACTGCTTTTGCTAGGTCGTTTATTCGGTTTAGTACCGGTTGCGGGGTCACAAGTGCACCGTTGAAGTCGGTGAGGGCTGGCTGAATTTCCCGCAAGTCGATGAAACATGCAATGGTTGTCTGTTGGTGATGTTCCGGTATTCTGCGCAGGGTAAAGATCTGGTCCACGCATCCTCGGCGGCGCTGGAAGCCTCCTTGGTTGGGGCGGGTGCGAGCATCTCTCGCCGAGGCGAAGCGGCTTAGCAGGAGTTCTGAGAATACTTCCGCGGCTATGCCGATTAGACTGACGTCTCCATAAATGAAGCACACTGTCGTGTCGCCCTTCTAAGGTAGAAGGATGGAGGTGAGGTGCTCCAGTCACGCCAATGATGGTCGAAAGGGAGGTTTTGTAAACTGTGGGTGGGATTTTATATTCCCCTGGAAAATTGTGGTTGGTCAGCTTTTTCTATTGCGTTGGAAATGTCTGAGCGAGTTGGTGAGTCACAGTGAATGTAACTCGCCGTAGAATTCGTCCATCGCATCGATCTCATGCATTGGTTGCGGTGTTCCCGGTGCCGGTTAACTACATGGGGGACTTCGCAATTCAACAAGCCCAAGCTGGCATGGAGCTGCATTCTTTCTACAGTGTGACATTGGATACATAACTGGGTCGCATTCGGCTTCAGATATAATCCGCGGCATTCAACCGCTTGGCAACCCCACTTAACACCCCCGCTGAGCTGGGTCCTTCGAGAGCCAAATGCCTTTAATCCCGTGGCTTCATTAATTGCGACTCTTTATTGCATTTACACCATGGGTTACGTGATGGTGCCAATTTTGTGACGTAAATCACATCAACAAAGGCAGTGGCAGCAATTTTTTTGATTGGTTGCATGACAGTGCGCGAGTCCTCTGGGTGTAGCGGATAAAAATCGATCATTCGGTTGTGTTGGCTTTCTTATTCGCACAATAATTGGCCATAATCAGACCTCAACCAATTGAAACGCTGCAGGCTTCTTCAAATAGGATAAACCGTCTTCATGGAGAAAGGTGGGGTTACCGTGAGATTCCTGGTGGCCTCCCAAGAGCCACTAGAGGTGGCCTGACCGGGGAGTCGAACCCGGGGTATCTCAACAACAGAGCGGGCATTCTGACTGCCATACCATCGATCCACCGTGGCAGCGACCTTGACAAGACGCTTCTTGGCTATGAGCCTGTGGGTTTAGTATTTATTAATAAGAACGATGACTGCTGTGCGCAATGGCAACGACGTCCAAGCTACGTAAGCAAGCTGAACCACGAAGCCTGGATCTAGGGAAGGAGGGAGTATAGCTCTGCGTCGAAAAAACGCCATGAAGACGCTCCACCAAGTGGACGCAAACCACCGAAATAAGCCTGCGGACAAAGGTTCGTGCATACCGCGCTGCAATCCGTCCAGTCCTAACCTACGGCTGGGGAAACCTGGCCACCGAGCGGTCTGGCGAGATCGGCTCTCTCTCTCAGGAGCTTCTCCGAAGAAGAACACACTCGCGCAACTCTTATTGCACCAAATCGGTCTGCGCGCTCTATCACACAGCATCGATTTCTGTCTCCCGGAGCAAATTGCTGTCCAGTTTGGTCTCCAGCTGCGCACTCCATAGATGGACTGCAAAGCCGCTCTGGAGGCGCCAGCCTTGGTAAGGCGGTGACGGCGCGAGAGGCACGAAATGTTTGAAAGGTGATTTGGAGAAAATCAATACACGGAAACGATGTCCGGACAGAATGCAGCTTCTTCTGTGGCTCGAGCATCGTCCCACGCGAGAGGCCGCCCATGCGCGTCGATCGGCGGCGTTGGCTAGGTCGCATCCGATTGTTGTCCAGTTTTTCTGGTGCACTCCGTAGATGGACAGCAAATCGGAATATACATGTCCGCTTTGATCGCACCGATCCACGTTTTAAGTTGAGCTTCGCTGCGGTAGCGCCACCCTTTGTAGGTTGACGGCGAGAGGCACGAAATGTTTGAAAGGTAGGTCGATCGGATGCCGTTTTGGTCCCACTCAAGTCACCCTGGTGACCCCCAGTAGCGGTAGAGAGAGAGAGAGTGGCCGCAACCCGCTAGACACGCGGAACGGCTGCGAGTAGCAGCTGGCAGCTTGGTTTTGGCAGGGGCGGGTACTCCCACTCTCGAAGGGTCTTCCCTTCTCCCACAAAGCGTGGGCAGATAATCGGGTGACGGCGAGAGGCACGAAATGTTTGAAAGGAAAGTCGTCGTGCCAGACCGGCGTAGAAGGTGGCCTAAACAGCTGCTGTTACTGTTTTGGGCAGATCTCGACAACAGGCTGGGCGGAGGAGGAGGAAGCGGCCCAGTTCTACCAGGCACCCGATTGCGCAAATACCCCCAAAACAGGCGCCGGGTTGTGAGGCTGCAGAACGGAACATGTCAGGATCGAGCCCACGAAACTAGCCCTCCAGAGTCGCGCAGAGAATTAGCAACAACTACCCCTGGCACTACAGATCAACCCGACGAGCCGCCCAGGAAACCTGTTACAACAACCAGCCCCACCCACCCCCCAAGACCATTGCCTCCTGGGCTCCGTTTTGGCGTAACGAGTCGACGAAAAGAGCCGCCCATAATCTCGACAGAAGCGACAACAGGAAATTGAACAGGAGTGATCAATTAAATATATTGGGCAAGTCACTGGTGTCGCTAAAACGTCTCCAGAAGGCGAGAAGAATAGCATAGACGGTGAGTGGGTGTCGTAGCTGACGTGGACCAATAGAGAGAGTGCGTAACATCGTTTGACGGATGGATTTTTATCAATAGAACGCCAAGCTATGAGGGCGGACGACTCGATTTCCGATATTTCACTAATGCCAAGGATGGCGAGATGACAGGAGGTGAGCCACCCTGTATTCAAATTTCCCACGAGTTGGAAAAAAATGCAAATCACCGATAGCAAACGAATTTGAATAAGTCGACCACTTTAAGCATTATCATGGAAAAACCTCCGTTTGGATGAACACGATGGCAGAGGCAAATTGGTTGTAAATTAAAAAAAAACACAAGAAGATTTTCAGCTAAATGACACACGAATTCAGAGACAGTCCAATGACGTAGATGAATGACATTTTTTATCGTGAAACCCATGCACAGGTCGACATAAACTAAAATATGGTCATTTGGCCCACCAAGTCGATTACAGCGAGCGTGGGTGGGATGTGCCAGAATTACACAACTCAAAAACACCGATCGACTATTTGCGCTTCCATCTCCAGTTTCCGAAGGGAGGAGATTCTTCGAACAAGCTTGCAGCATCCATTGCTGTGTAATCCGAAGGCTGGGGGTGAAAGTGGCCGCTGTATCATCATCATCATCATCATCCACAGTTCTGAATGATGCAGCAGCCGGTTTCCGCCACCCAGATTCCAGATGACCCAACTACCCCCGGAACCACCATCTCGGAAAAATATGTGGCCGGCATGCTACCAATCGCTTAGGTGAAGGAAAAAAATGCAAACCACCCAAACGTTCAGGCGACCTATTTTATTCCAGGAACGCGGCGATATTTCGGTCTGGTCTGAGGAATGCAACGAAAACAATCCATGTAGGATTAACAAAAATGCCATCTCACGGAAAAAAGTTCAAAAAAACCTAAAGGTCGGAGGGAAAATTTTGAAATGGCATTTTGATTTTGAAAAAAAGTATAATCAATACATTTTTATTCTTTCTAGGGGCAATTATTTATTTGTGTCAGATAACGAAGCCATCTGCACACCTGCAAAATTAGTGAAAGTTACTTCTTCGGTATTGGCTGTTATACTTGTCCAATTAGACGAACGCAACAAATAATAATAAATGAAGGCAGCAGAATAACAATATTGACTTTATCCTGCTTCTTACCTCGACCATTTCCAACAAGGTGTCTGCTTGAAGACTCCCACAACCCTCTTTGATTATGACAGTGACGGTTCCGCTTGATCTAACTCCCACCAGGACTCTGAAAATAAATGAATTGTAGAATTGATGGCTACTGGTTCCATATAAGTAGTATATTTACCGCGAAAGAGAACAGGCTTCCTCCTCCCGACTGGCGTCGACAATATACGCATTTCCAACCTGCAATGCAACACGATCATAGACACTACCAAAAACTCACCTTATGAACAGTAACAAACACAGGTACATCATCAACCGAAAGGCATCCAGAAGAATGCCCTGAGTCTGCAGCAATTTTGGAGGTGAGTGATAACGGAAGTCTAGTAACGGAAGAAGAGTTGAGGGTGATCTGGATGAAACACCTACTTGATGGTGGAAAGGGCTGCAACAATGGCCAAAGACGCTGCATCCAGGAGATTCCCATCACTTTCGAGGAGCTACGACAAACCAGGTGAGACGAATACAACGACTAACTAATAGGTCCGTGTAGAGCACCCAACACTGTTTGCCGGCCCGTACACAAAATGACTTTAAAGGAAGACAGTTCGGCGTGAAGGCTGCGGACAGAATGGCCTTTAGAGTGTCCGCGATGGCAGCGCCGCTTTTACCCGAAAACCTGGGTGTTGCGGTGGGAGAACTAGACAAAATAATTGCACAAAAACGTCAATTCCAATGGGCTCGTGAAAAACGAAATCTCTCATTATGAAAACCCTACCATTCGACATCGATTTCGATTCTCCCCTCATTGGGACGATCGAGAGAAGGTGAGCCGATTTCAACCGACACACAAGCGATAACTATTGTACTTCCCTAAAAGAAATCGTAAGTAAGTGTTCAAGGTCTTTTCAAAACTAAATCATCGTTCAACGCCACTTCAATAGTTGTTCACAAATCGCTGATCGTATTTTAAGTGACCCCTTCCCTCTTTTTAAGTTTATATATAAGTGTAAATCTCTTCGACCAATAAGTAGGCTATACCTTTCAATACCCACAAGAACGGTGGCATATCGCAATTGGGTCATTCTTTATTTGTCCCGATTTTTAGTTTCACCGGAGCAGGTGAAGCAGGAACTAAAAGACAATTTTCATAACTAATACTTGCTGTACTGTCTTGTTTTATGCTGAACGTTGTGGTCCTCGTGACCTCGATAAAGCCGCTACAATGATTATTATTATTCAACATTCTAAATCTGTTCGTGAGAAACCATGTGTTCGAAACTCGCAGATTAGAATTAAACAAACTGAGTTCAACGTGGCCACTTCCACCTCTTCTTGTGAAACTACAGAGGACGCCACCACCTGTCCAATATTCTCCCAAAAACAGCAAGAAAGCAGTGTAGAATAAGGCACTCACGATCTTCACTCTGGCAGATCCCGAGGTATGATTGAGAATGCTGGTTTCCAGTTCCATTGGTCGGAAGTCGTTGCCCCGGCGGCCATCTAGTCTGCATCCAAGCTAACAAAGAAACCCCGTGAGAATAACAGAACCTATAGTTCACAAAAGCCCATCCAAAAGACCGTGCACCAACCTGGGTGCCCTGAATAATATAGAAGCGTTCTGCGTCACTGATCAATATGTTGTCCATCACTTGCCTCTGAAATTCAAAAAAAAAAGGTAATTGAAACTTGGCTGTGGAGCTGCTGATCCACAGGGCTTCACTGTACCCAACTCATTTATGACAGGGAAGCAGTTAAAACAAAGTGTGGTCAAACCCCCTTTGGTGCATCACCAGCTTCGGTGTATTAGCTGTGGTAGTCTCCTATCCGAAAGACAAGTACCTCTGGTTGGGTGACACTGGGGACGCCACATGTAAAACTATTGAAAAAAATTGTAATGGCCACAACCATGAAGCCGATTTATCGTCTAGACGAACAAAATTGAAATCGATGGATTGTCAGTGTCCGCGGGTTGCATTCAAAAAAATGTATGCAATCGAGACTTCTTACAGCGGAACAGACGATATTTCCATTTTTAATAAAGATAATAAATGTTCTGACTATTTAAACCCTCCAAAGACTTTTTCAAAATAATCAAGTTTTCTAGTGGTCTGCCTATTCTCTCTATTCAAGAAATCATCGTTCAACGCCACTTCAATAATTGTTCACTAATCGCTGCTCGTATTTTAAGTTACCCCACTATTCCAGTTTATCTGAATGTAAATCTCTTCGACCAATGCGTAGACTATACCGTTCAATACCAACAAGAACAGCGGCATATAGCAATTCGATCATTCCCTATTTGTCCCGATTTTTAGTATCACCAGAGCAGGTGAAGCAGGAACTAAATGACAATTTTCACATCTAATACTTGTCATATTGCCTATTTTTACTGCTGAAAGTTTTGGTCCTCGTGACCTCAATAAAGCCACTTCTATTATTATTAAGAACAAGAAATAAGCAATAGCGTTTGAATTCTGCTGTCATTCCAAAGTATTTTGAACGCGAATTAATTAAGAAAATGATAAATGAGTACAACATTTATAAGTTGATCACCCACTAGTCTAAAAGAACAGACCTCTGGGAGAATAAAAATGAATGCGATGTCAGTCAACGAGGATGTTCAGCAAGATATACTGCGTCTCTATACAAAGGATGACCTTCAACGCGACCCACTTCTGTTCGCATGCAATTTGTTTTATGTTTTTCTCGAATATTATCGGAAAGACATAAATTCTGATGATATATAAATACATATTTATAATCTTCATAAAAGTAAGGATCAAAACCGACCTATTCTTCATTAGAAACCAATATTAATTCCGGAATCTCCTTATCGTTGTCGAATCTCGAATATACTTAAAATCACTAAGCCTTATCGCGACATAAACGTCCAAAAAGGATTGCGAATGGGAACGAAAACAAAATAGAATCGGCATTCATCTTTTTCTGAAATAATCAAATTACACACAGTTGTTAGTGCTTTGGCGCGTCGTGGTTATATGCTCGCACCATATTTATTGTGGAAAATATCTTTTTTTCCATGTAGGAACGTGACACAAGCGTAGATGTGCGGCAATGCATAGCTGTCAAGAACCGTGACTGCATTCAGGGCTCGATCGTCACTACAAGGACACCAATCCCCGGGTGTTGGCTTCTTAACCACATGGAGCGGGGATGACCACATGCTTTAGAACGGGCCTACGATGCTAAGCGCCATCATTCTTTAGAATTCCAGTTGGGCTATGCGACTTTTTATTAGGTTGAAGATGTGGTCGGCGCAGTCCCCTAACTTGACCAACGGCAGCGCAGGTTTTAACTGAGGCTCTAACGATCGGGGGAAGCGTTTTGGTGAAAAGATCCCGAATTATAGGTTCGCGGACTTTTTGGTTCACCGATAAGGCTTCTATGCGCTGCAATAATTGTGAGAATCTCTCGTCTCCCAATTCCCCATCCGCGAATAGAGTATGGTAGAGTTGCTCCTTTGTTATCGCAGGTAAGAGATGTTTGTAGCACCGTGTACAGGTTTTCTGCTGGTGGTGAAACGATAATGTGGCGTAAACGGGTAAACAGATTTTCAGTTAATGGCACACTGGCAAATGAGAGCGGAAACAAAATTGAATCGAGATTGTTCTTTTCGTCAAAGAATCAAATTACACCGAGTTGTTCTGGTGATCGCGCATCGTGGAGCGAAATCGGTTCGTGTGTTCGTTAAAACAAAAAGGAGCTTTAGATAAAATTTACCTGAAAGCTGTGAAGATGTTTATAGGATATGCATGTGTTCTCCATAATTTTGCAGTTTCACTCTCCGCACAAGGCGATAATAAAATACATAAAAAGGTTCCTTCAAAATCACCTAATCGAATGGATCTCAGTAATCATATCCCAGCAACCTAGCTTACCCACAACAGATCATTAATTAGAAACTCTCGAAATGAAAGTAACTAACGAAGGCCTAGAATACATACTAAACACCAAGTCAATCAAATTCATAAGTAAATTTTTTCAACGATTTACTTTTAAATCAACTTTAAAATAAATCCTCCAACCAGAAGTCGAGGAATACCACTTTGGTGTTTTCGCAAATATGGGAGCGTCTAGGATACCGTGAAGGCTATCAGTTCCTATTCGATTGTTCCAATGATACAAACAGTCGCGTTGCTTTGTGAATGCCATCTCCCCATAGTGGAGCCACCCAACGAGCCCCATACTATTTCAGTCGAAGTTCGAGATCGCTTCGGCAAACCTTTGGACCCCGTGAAGGGTAGCACTCATTCATCAGCATACGAATCCGATACCGCATGCCGTACTTCTGCGCCACGCCATCGCAGTGTGACAGGCAATTTCTCATCTTCTTCTGCTTTGGCTTGGCTAGTTCCTGTCAGCGGATAAGCCGGCTTCATGTATGTCGCGATTCGTAACCACCGACGCCCGGAGATCGGAAGCAGTGGGAGAAATTCTCTTTTCTCCGAGTTCGGTTTCACGCGACGGACCCTGTGTACTTAAGACCTTTTTGCTGCGAACCATAGGATTAATTTCCATTCATCACTTTTGAAGCGGCGGCGGCGGTGACATTCTTATAACTGTTGCAAGTTTCTGAGTGAAAAATGTCTCACTCACGTCCCGATTGACTGCCATAGGTTCCAAATGCGGAAACACGTGCGATAGTCAATCATAGCAAAGCCCCAAGGTTTTGCGTATTCGTCATCAGTGTCAGTCAAATGAGCGCGCGTACCCAATTAATGGCAGTTCTGTCAGCCACCAAAGTGATAAGTGTTACCGTTAAAACAAAGGGCATCAAGGTATGAACTGCCAATTTTCTAAACAAATACAATGATTAATTTGTCAGTCCCTGGAACTTTAATGTGAACGATTTTATACTTCTTATGAAATCACTAAGGCGACGACACTGGTTTTTAATAAGCTTCCTCCAACATCGTAGAGCCGGGGTTTCTACAACCAGCAAACTCCGATTTCAGTCGCGAATCAGCGAACATATGATGGCAGGCGCGTTGCCATTTATGTGGCATCAGTTATTCATCGTTGAAAATATTATTCGTCGTGGAAGCAGCAGCATTAGTCAAAAATACACAATCGCAAATTCACAATATCCCAATCTCGATAGGGGTCCACTGGAAGACTTGTCAGTTTACGATAGGCTGCCGTCAGCTAACGGCATCAAACTGACGGGACTATATGCCCAGTAAACTCCAGAGCATTAGAGAGATAGTCCGATGTTATCTATGATCTGTTTCCAAAATATTATTATAAAATAGAAAATCGACTTCGGAAAAAATCCCAAAATATATGGTGGATTGTTTAAACTCTGTTGATTTGAGGAACATGCAATTTATCGAAGAAACCCCTTATATTTATATTAAGAGAATATTATTATTATTTGCAGCTATACCACATTATATGATGACTTCGAGATATTCCTGTTTTAGGAGTGGCTGTCCGCATTCGTCACTCTCATTTGATTGGCCTGTTAACGCGGTCACTCACACACATTCGCGCTTCTCATTGGATTTTGCCCCCTTAAAGGTCCTGTGCTTTCTGTTACATCTGATAGTGTTGGAAGCATAGGTGAAGTTCAAGAATACTCCCTTGACGGCTTTCGCTCTGGCATCAATTTAAGAGTGGAGGGTGTGCGAAAACGTAGCCACGGCGTCCAGAGTGCTTCTATTGGATCTATAAGCAAACTAGAAGGGGTCATCGGCAGTTTTTATAGTGTCCTCTAATTTAGAGAGGTGCTTCTTGGATGGAAATATAGAACTTAGCTATATCTTATCTGGTACAAGATGCGGGCATATGCAAGTTAAAGACTGTCACAGGCTTACAGCTTTAAAGAGACCTTGGGTGGCACATAACCCCAACAGATTCAATAGCAGTAGCGGCATAGCAAAAAAACCGTTTTGTTCGATTTTGACCAGCTCAGATTTTTGCAACTCGTGACACTTCCCCTTTGGATTTTACGCCACACACTCTGTCCGGACGGAAGCATACGAAATCCTCTGGCATAAATATGTGACCCAGATTAATTTCCCGAAGAAATGTTTCTTGCAGACATACTTTGTTGAGAATCTAGAGTGCATTAAAGGACGCAAGAGCTGGAAGTGATGCATTTGCAAGATAGAGACTGCCAACAGCATTGAGTCAACCAGCTACTTTTTAATGATGTACGTGTTGGCCCTCGCGACCCGAATAGTGCGATTTTCATTCAAAATATATATATATGTATCCTCTTTTTCGCCGAAGTCATTAGTATAGTATACATCTTGCAAAAAAACACGTATTTTGCCGGTTGGTGTGAAGAATGAACCCGGTCGTGGCGTGATTAATGAATTAAGGCCTATAACGATCCCCCGTCCACATTAAGTTGAACGAAAGCCACACACAGAGCAGGAGAGCACCAAGTGGTTCGTCGGAACAATCCAAGCAAAAATGCTGCCTGCAATTGCATCGATAAGTGTGTTTCTCAGCAAACGAGTTTACAGCTTTAGTTCATTATTGTTCAAACGGGTCTGTATCAATTCGGATAACATGTTCAGACCAGAAATATTGAGTTCCTCCGTCTGGATTTTTTTCGCTGCATTGAGACGAAGAGCGGTGGTATGGCGACATACATCAACAAAAGCTGATCAAAGGCGAACTTTCTTGATGCATTGTCAACGCAGTTAAGGTAATTGGATCCAACTTTCATCACTGACCCTCCCCGAACTGCATGTCCGCGACAGTTTGTAATACACACCAATCTACACGTTCCGTGATACGTTTTATTTCCAACATTATGGACGATTCTTTCATTACACTTGGCCTACGTGGCGTTGTTATATTTTCAACAAGCGACACAGACCCCTAACTACTGAACACACTTTAAAGTAGCGCATTTGAGCCACTCGAATAACTTCACACAATCGTATTACGCAAACCAACATGTGAATTCGTTTCAAAATGGTTAACATAACGATCACCTGAATTCAAAATAATTGATTAAATCTAAATATATCCCCCCAAACACGCGAAGATCAATCAAACGTCCACAGTGTATCAAGGCCCAAAGATCACCAATGCGTTTATTAAAGAATATCAACGACGATACACCTTCCATCACGAGCTATTTACATGAAACGGCAATATCATGAGGTCTAAATGAAAATTTACATTCTGTGACAAGTGTGTATATCGATAGAAAGATGTTCTGCTGGCAGTAGTGCAACGTGGAGTCCCCTTTTGAGAAAATGAACAAAGTGGACAATTTCCAAGGGGATGCGCCTACTTGATAAGGAATTCGGTAGCCATAGGAATATCCCAATCCTTTGATGAAAGTGCTGCCCTCGATTCAGTCTACAGTAGATAACGGTTCGAATATTATTGGAACGGCATAGTACAGTATTTCATACGCATAAAACCTCTTTCATTTGAATACCGATTGAGGGCTTCACAAACAAACAACGCATAAAATACGAAAACGGTTGCCAATTTAATATGGAAGGAAGCATTTCAAAATAATACTCACCTCACTGAAGCCCATCTGCATCAGCTTGTCTACCTTTTCTTCACAACAAGGCTGCCTGGAAGGGCCGTTGGCGTAGATAGAAGCCCAGTGCTTCGCCGTCATGTTGAAAGCGTTACGGTTCGACTGAAACTGCTTTGCAACAACGGCGTCCTGTGGATCATTTGGCTCTGGACTGGCTAGAAGAGCCTGAATGGACAAAAGCATGGTGCGAAGAGACATCGCGGCGGCCCTGAAACAAGGTGGGCGTAGGAAATATTCGGTTCATCATTTTTTTTGTGACAAAAGTCCGGATATAAAGTCTTTACCATTGATCTTTTAAAATATCCAGGCAGATAACACCCGTGGCACTGCTTATATTTGGATGCCAGATTTTTGTAATAAACTTGACCTGAAAAGGTGTCAGATATTGTACAAAAAAACCTTAGGGGGGAAGAATGGGTACGTTTCTGGGATATTGATTTCAAGTTTGAAAAGACCTCCTGCATATGGCGTATCAGGAGGGCCAACAATAGTTCCATGCAATTTCATCAAATTATCAGCGACGGTAAAGACCTCGATCGGATTATCCCCATTCTAGAGAAATAATCACCAGCATTATTTCGTACCTCTGTGGACCGTTGAAGTTCCATGAGTTCTTTTTGTACACGCCGTTCCGCAAGGTGCGACATTTAGACGCCTCCTTTAACGGATGAACAATGCTGTTGCTAAAAAACAATACTTTTGTTACGCGCCATGACATTCATCAATTTTAAACATGTAACACATATTCAAACCTATTTATCGTGTATTCATTGATTTGACGAGTAATACTTTAAATTTATTTGTATATAGTTTTAAACATCACGAAAAATATTAGTTGGATGACCCATTATCCCGTTTTGGAACGTATTCGCCAATTTCGATATCCATAAATAGGCTAAGAGACGCGTTGGCCAATATGTTATAATTACAATAATAATGAAGGTTAACACTTGATTAGGTTCACGAATGCAAACACGATCAGCTTAAAAATAAGATAATTTACAATACGAAAAGTATGATTTAGTTCCTGCCTGACAAATACGGGTTAAACTAAAAATCCGAAAAAATAAGGAATTATCGAATTACGATGTGCAACTATTCTTGTATTATTGAACAGTTTGATGAGATTTATATGTAAGGGTTGAACATTCAAAACAGTTGAAGCCAGGATAAATCTCGCGCGAACCGTTTCCAATAATGGAATGATATAGAAACGGACGAATATATTGCTGTGGTTTGAAGTTAGTCCAAGTTAACTGTATTGCCGGACTAAGATATAAAGACGACGGCATTTACGTATCATTTAAATTATCACTTCACATTAACTGACTGTTTAAACTTTGATTTTGAGCTGGAATGAAGCCATGGTCGGAATGTTAACATCTGCTGTCAGGAAATATATAATAAACATCATTCTCTGAAGACCGTCTTGCAGACGTGACAAAGAGTCACGTCATCCGTGTATTTGATTAGTTTAACGCCATTATAAGACTGTAATAGTTCAAAATAATGACAGAAACCGCTGCGACTTGCAGTATTGGACAATGCGAGAGATGTTTCGTTGCATGCTCTAACGTGTTTATATCGACTAGAGAAATAATTTTGAAATAAATAAAATTAAAGGAAACAATAGGGCCAAACATTTTAGATGCCATTTTCAGTTATGGACGATTCAACATGCTACATCATTGTCTACAATAATAAACGGCGTTTTGAAATCTTGAGGTTTTCAGGCACAAAATGGTATCACGTCAAGTAAGCATACACAAAGTCTACTTCTCCATGGCCGGAAAATACATTTCATGCGACGAATTAATTTGAAAGTTGTCAATGGGAATTGAAGAAAGTCACGACAAAATTCAATTGAAGCCAATCTAAAATCTTATGAATGTTTAGCCGTGTGTTGGAATGGCAGAGGATTGGAGGGTTTTTAATTTAATCGTGGTTCATTTAAAATGGCACGATGACCAAAGACGAAAGTCGGAGGACTGCGACGCTTGCGCCTGTTTTGGAGAGTCTTCTAAAGATACCCAATCTTATGTTTGTCTTGGGACTCTCAGGTGAAGTCGAATAATCAATAACCTTTTAGGGTTGTTAAATGAGTAGATGTGGCTTGTTTAAAAATGACGGGAGGTCATGAAACGTGAGTAAATACGGTGATCACATTTTAATGCTGAACGTTTTGATGTTCGTAACCGTGATAAAGCGAATACCATGATTATTATTATCTATACATTCGCAGTGATCATGTCATGAATAGTGATAAATGAAGATTCTTCTTTCGACAACGCGTCATAATGGGGATTATGTACAAATAGCGAAATAAGGAGAATAAGTCACCGTTAAGTATGGCAAGATCCCTCCAAGACAATAGCTATGCTCATCTTATCAAGGAGAATAAATCCATTGTCTACAGCGTAAATACCGATTAACATCAGTGGTTTTTGAAACAATTTAAACATGAACATTTGTATAGTTTAAAATAATAGCTGACAAATTTAATGAAATACCTTGATTTCAATTGTGACGATACGGTGAATATTTAATTTTAATTGCTATCGTTGTTAATGACGTTTTATTGTTATTACCGATTCTGTTGGTAACTATGGGATGCTCCTTCTGTGCAGTAGACCGGAGGTTACCTCTACGAACCACCCGACCTCACACCCTCCTACGAAAAGATGGAAGCTGGCAATCAAGGCGGGAAATATAGGAAATTCGAAAAAAATACTTTGGAAAACACGCTGTGTCAAAGGTCGGGTGACCTTATTTTATGGTCAAGTACAATGAAGTATTCCTCGCCCTAAAATGACCATTTTCCTCCACTTAATATTCAGATATTCTTTTGATTGGGGCTTTTATTTACTTTCCGTAAAGTCACTTTGTTACAATTGGGTATTAACGTCTTGGATAGCTTATAAATCACCCGACAGTGATATGCTGTCATACCGATTCTCTGACGAATGTTATTGTGATGATTTAGCTATTTGCGAAGCGAATGACACATCGGTGCGGCTATTCTCCCACCGAAAGGCATTCCCTTCGTTTTAGAACTCCAATAAGTACTGGTTCTTACGAGCTGGACAAAAAAATACGATTCCAATGGCCTGTTAACTCTACTGCACCTCCCCTAATACCCCGATGTCATAAAAGCCACAGCGGCCTCATTTTATTGGGAATATTAAACTTGCGTGCGCCTGTGACCATGACCTTGTGTGGCGTCTGCAGGATCGTATCTAATGCAATAATATCAAACCCTTTTACTGCACAATTCCGTGCGCTAAAAGGGATGTTTTCTTTTTAGAAATTTTGTTTATTACAAGACGCATTTCCCGACTACTGAACTGACTATTAAACCTCTAAATAACTCATTCCCGACGAATTAATCACACTCCACATCTAAGCCATTCCTGGGTTTGGCGCCTTAACGAACACTTTAGCTGAAAATTAAAACC
Organism: Proteocephalus fallax; assembly: GCA_028672205.1. Taxonomy (NCBI): domain Eukaryota; kingdom Metazoa; phylum Platyhelminthes; class Cestoda; order Proteocephalidea; family Proteocephalidae; genus Proteocephalus; species Proteocephalus fallax. The sequence goes on from JAPUBX010000359.1 coordinate 779,747, forward strand.
CGGGTTTTGTGTCTCTGTGTCCTGGTTGCTGTCTAACAACACCCCCGTGTCTTTTCTATTCAGACGCACTTACTGATTTCGGTAATTATTCAGCAGACATTCCATACTCCCACTGTTTTCTATGTTTTTCTCAACGCCTTTCCTTCGGATTGGCTAATTATTATCGAATATTTCACGTTCCCATTCTTCTCCGATTGGTCTACTCCCATGCTCGCTTCTCATTGATCTACAATTTCTGCTGGTTTGTCGTTGTCGTAAAACATCCGAGATTTTCCTGCCTATTTTACATTATTTTGTCCAGTGTTTTACTACATAAACCTACCGCGCGCCAACTACACAGTTTGGCAAGATTTTCCTCGGATGATTCCTCTCTGGAGAGTAGCCTTCAAAGCCCCCTCCCTCCTCAGGGGACCGTTTTAACAAATGTGGAGAGGAGGACTTTGTGGAGACTATAGCACAATGAACAGAGTCCGGCCGAACCTGTGAATTGTCTGAGAGAGAACCGATTCTGGCACTGGCTCCGAAACTTGAGATTAAAACACCTCAAGTTTCCAAAATGACCCGCCCCCTAGAGTTCGAACATTCTAGAACTCCAACGCCTCCCTCCCATCCTCGATATTGGTTGCTACCCAACCCAAGAAGGCACCGGTAGAAAGAAATTCCTGCGACTCGTCTAAATAGGCTCAGGTATCACTTCGGGCCCTCAAGTTCGACTTTACTTTTAAAATTCAAAACAACCATTTAATTTTGAATGGAAAATCATCATCTCTTAGATGGTTTACTATTTATGAATGATAAGCGATATATCAGCAATGTCCCCTGTGTGAACGCTTAGAGATGTCGATTCTTTTGCGGAAAAAAATCATCTTCTTAGACGACGCTGATTTCCATTTTAATGGGTACGTTAACAAGCAATATATTTACAAGACGCCCACATACAACGGAAGACCTGCCAAAGTGCAGGAATTCTGGAGAAGAAGGTGCGAGGGCGAGAATGAGAAGAAATTACGCGAAAAGACCAATCAGAGAAGAATTATTACGGTCTAGTTTCTATACTATCGTGCGTATAAGGCGAACAGGCGACCGCTTTGAAGAAAACCGCGGAGCCAATCAGAAAACAGCGGGAAAAATTGGATGTTTATAAAAATCAATATTTTATTGATTTAAATATTTTTTTAATTTGGGAAAGACGCCTCTAGTCTAAAAGAAGCCAATCATTTGTGAGACAGTCGTTTATTGGTTGACAAATATTTCCCTTAAACATCATTTAAAACAACCGTTATAATGGGTTTTCGCTGTTTTTCGAACCAATATTGTAGTCTTCATAAATAATACTGGCATCGGTATGTAAGCAACTATACTGGGGGGAAACAAACGGTTATTTAAATATTAATTGGGGTTGCACTGTATTCGCTTCAGTATGATGCAGTAGCGCTTTTCGATGATTGGTACATGAAGAATGAACATTGCTTTCTTTCGCCATGTTCCCAGAATCACCATCAACAAGAGGATCGATTAATGTTTGTGGGAGTAGTGGGAGTTTTGCCAGTCAGAGCGACCTCCCGCCACTTACCAACTGTTTCCTTCTCACATCTCAAATATCAGAAAGGATAGTTAGTGGTTGTTAGTTTCGTTCAGCATCAAAAAATAATATAATTAGCAATGCTATATTCGAAAAATGTCTTTTAGTTTCTGCTTCACATGTTTGGGTGCACCTAAAAATCGGGAAAAATAAGGAATGACCAAATTGGAGCGATATTCCGTCGTTCTTGTACCTGTTGAACGGTATTGCATACACATTGGTCGCAGAGATTTACATTTTTACAAATTTGGATAGAGGGGATGGAAGATGTCATCTAATATACGATAAGAGATAGACAATTTAGGCCAGATAGATTATTTTTAAAAGCCCATGGAGGGTTAAAAAGTCAGAACATTCTATAGGCCAGTCAGTAGTTTGGTTTTGCGGTCTCTCTACAGAAATGACGTCAATCAAGTAATTAACTGCGCGACGGGTCGTAACGTTTAATGTATTTGAAAAACCATCATTCCCAAAATCCATGTTTCCGTTCCCGGTGGTATTAATGAGGCAGTCGCAATAACCTAAGTACAATGTATCCTGTTACCTAGGAAACGCCCGCTGGGAATCAAACAAGAATTAATTACATCGGTATCAACTGTGGTGTCTCTTCATCTCACTTTAGTTGCCTACATGCTGACTAAACTACCGAAATATGTCTCTGTGATACCCAGTTGAGCATGAATAAGCGATGGAACGCGGTGGTTAGATGAATATTCCTTCTTCAATCGGTGGTCCGGAACCAACACAAACATCTACTCCGACTGTCGTTGAAGGCGTTGGCTTGAATTCTCTTTGTTTGTCCGTCGTTATTTTCAACGAAGTTTTCTAACGTTTGAAGTAGTTCCCTGCGAAAACAAAGTGTTGGGTGTATTTGAATGTGTTTCCGTTATTTTACGACCGTCTTCTCTTGTTTGCGAACAAGAGAATAGTCTGGCTTAATAATTAATCGAAATAGTAGACCATTATGGTTTGCGCGTAACGAGAAAAGCGCAAGGTAGTGTTCAGCGGACGCACGTTTATTAGTAAATTGGTGGACATAACGGCCCATCATCATTGTGTGCTACCTTTCGACGACCATCGCCCCCGTCTAGAATATAAACCGACTGTAACTGCTCGAGCAAAACTATCGGAGAGATCAGGTCTGATTGAGGCCCATTTCTGTTTCCAGGGGCCGCATCCGATTGGAAGGCATGCCCCACACTCCGAGAGTGCCAATATAGGCAAGGTGTCGACGCAAGACGAAGGTTTTAAAGCGCCGTCCGTGCGTGGCCGGTTTAAACCGCGACCAAAACCGCTGCAACCGAAGGTGCTGTACAAACGTGGATAGTTGCTCGGTGTCGAGATTTGCTCACGCCACTCCGATTTAAAGATTCACGTAAACATTGAATTGCAAGTCTCCCGCGACTGGGTTGGCCTGGATCTCTTGCGGTTTCTCGCCAGTGTGTGACCGCTGCTACTTGGAGCCACGGGCGGGATTTAATTGCCCGTTGGAGAGTGTCAGGACGACCGGGGAGTTTCGCTGAGGCACGACCGACCCCGCGAAGACCAAACGCGCATCTCTAGCACGACCGACGCCACGTCTATCTCCTGCTAGACGATGAAGCCGCCAAATTTGGAAATCAAGCTGCTCAGCTGGACTCAAAGTCGCTGGATTAGAGGCGCTGAAACGTGGCCGCACCGCTGCTGAAGGGTGTCTTGGCGGCGAGTGCGTACTTCGTTGTTGGAGAGGTGGAAACGCCGTCAGCTTTCAGTATTCGTCGCAAACTCCAGTGGTGGAATAATTGCAATCTCCAGGTTTCGCAACCGCAACGGAACAGACAGCGGCGTGGAAGATGCGAACCTTTGCCCGAAAGCTTATCTCTTACTGCTGTGCATAGGGACTACCAGAGGGGGTGATTTCAGGAGCTCGTTCGTTCCATGGATTATCTTGCCAGGTTGGAGCCGTGTTCGGCGGTGGTGATTTCAGAGCGCCTCGACGTCTCGTATCCTGGGGGTGGGAACCAGAAGCATAGTAAGCCGTTCTTTGCTTTAAAGAACCCCAATCACCCCCAAAATCCCCTCATCACAGCCACGAGTGCGGCCCTACGCGAAGAAATTTGTCTGAGCGCCAACCCGATGTCTCAAAGCAACTGGACATTCATTAAAAATGCAGACTGCCCTAAGACATCTTAAACGTCGGTTCACGGCGCCAAGTGTATAGGAAGACGACATCATTTTTATCAATTATTTCCCGACACTACCGAGATCAAAGGTCAGTTGGCTCTCAAGCTGGATGCTTGGACATTGAAATTGTTCGTCTCTGATTCATATATCTGGGGGACATGTTTAAGTGACCCAAATATGTGCCAATTACTGATAAATCTCCTCCCGAATGTGACTGGCGATTCATGCCTACTGTTTTTAAACAATTTAAAATGAAATACAGGAAATGCGTTTTTTTTACGTTTTGCTAATTTGATGCTTAACTTGCGTGGCGTGGCCAATTGCCTTTCTGAAAATACCGTCTCACAATTGCAAATTCTTTTTTTAATTTAACTATATCTCCAACCCGAGGATGGACGAGGTGTTGTCATGGGCATCGCAGTTAGCGTAGGGTCTTGTGCCAGGGCTGCGTCTCCGGAATTGTTTCGTCAGCGGAAATCTCCGCCTAGGGTATGAGCCAGCCTCAGGAATGGAATTCTCGTGGAGACATTCAAGAATAATTGTACAAGTGACGGCGTCCCCAGTGTCCTCTGAAGAGGATGTTGAGGTTGTCGTCGCTGACGCAACCACCACACAGGGACTGCCCCACACCTGTAAATCGGACTGGTAGAATTTCGGATGATTCAACAGCCCATTTCCGCCACTCGACAACTTCGAAGTCGCTGTATGACCTTCGCTCACACCACGACGGCCGGCCTAGCGACAGGATAATGTGGTGAAGATAGCCACCTCCTATCTGGAAGTTATAATTTGGTGGTGGCCGTACGCATAAAACCTTGGTAGGAGTAGAAGCAGAAGCTATGGTCGTAGTAATAGTAGCAGAAACCGTATTGGTGGTAGTATTTGTAAAGTAGTAGTAGCAGTCGTAGTAGTAGTAGTAGTAGTAGTAGTAGTAGTAGTAGTAGTCACTTTAGTATTTTCTGCAGTAATGTTTTAAATTGTTGTAGAAGCAGCAGCAGTAGTAGTAGTAGCAATAATAGAATTGATGTTCAGTCGTGGCCCTACTAGGGAATTACTTAACAGATGCAATTTTTTTTAGTTATGTCTCATGCATTTTCATCGATTTCGATATTTGTAATGCAGGTAGGGGGGAATGAGGTGAAAAACATGCAGCAGTAAAATTTAAAATTAAAATTGATACATAGAATCGGAAACAGGAATTTATTTTTATGCATCACCTTTGGTTTTCAACCTTTCCAAGAAGTTACGGAAATTTATTTTCAGAAATACCTTTGAGGAATAGTGAGGCCGCATGATTGTGGGTCGGCGATCTCTAAGTGACCCACGGATTAAGATGGAACCCCAATATGCCCTTTCTAGGTAGCGTTGTCATAAGTTCAGTTGCCAATAGAGTCCAAGAAAAATGTAATGCGAATTGAGGCCCACCCAATTCAAATCCTACCAAAGGATAAAACCAGCTTCATGGGGTTTGCTATGAAGTTTCTCGGGAATATATTTACAGGTGATGGCGTCCTCAGGTCCACCCGAGGTGGGAGTCGAACCCGGAATCGAACCCGGGTCTCTCACCAATAGAGCGGTTAGGCCAATCGCTGCACCATAAATCCGCACCGATTATGTTTCGTGCGGAATTCTCCTGCTAGACAGCGACCTGGATGCTTTATGGATGCTTCCGTGATGACTCTTGGAAGTGGTTTACAGATGGCGGCGTTTCTAGAGCAACCCGATGATGTGGAATTGGCCGCTGGCTCCTCTAACAATCAGACACATGGAACCCAGGCTGGTCGAATAGCGGTTTCCACGACACTGGGCATCAGGGACATGCCACTGGGCCCGACTTGGTTTTTTGGTGGCATGACCAGGTTAACTCGCCGACAGGGAGAGGACACGCACCGCTGCCCTATCAGGAAACGCCGATCATTGATTGCTTATCAACCAATAAAACTGCCGCGAGCATTCACTTGTTGTTTTTCAGCTAATCGCAAAGTCGACTTCCGGCAATTTGTCCATCGCCAAATTCCTCCTCCTCCTCCTCCTCCTCACCCCACCACCACTTTCTCGGGCACAGTACCCAGAGCAATTTAAACAAACACGACAAGCAACATCCAGTGCTACGTGTGTCTTATCCTCGCCCGGCGTTCGTTATACTGGGACCGAAAAAAGACTCCCCATAGTCGGAGGAGGTTCAGTCGGTGAGGCGAAATAGGGGGGCGATTGAGGCATTGCAATGTGCCCGGTTCCGCTTAGATTTGCTCAAATTAGCGAGGTTGGGTATTGCAAGAATGTACTCTTGTTGAAACCAGAGAGAGATGTGCTAGGGCCTTCCGCGCAGCCACTGAGCACGCTAGTTTGTTTTCTTCCTCAGGTTAAGCAGCCTCCCAGGCACCACCCAAGGTCATTTTTTTCCACACAAGGTCAGAGGTGCTTCATCACCAAGACGTGATCCATCCGTTCTGGCGTGCATTATTATTGAATATTCTGATCAGTGTTACCATTTTGAATATTTCAAAGCGCTGTATGGGCACGGTACATTGGGATCACTAGGAACAAACATCAAACGACATATTATAGAGCAACCGAAAGTGGCGATGATTCATAAATCAGCTTAAGGAGCCGTATTTTCCACTTTAAAGACTCTCCATTGGCGGATGATGATTTCCAGGAAACCCGGATCAAATTTACGCTAATTTTATGCCAATCAACGTGCTTATTGTCTTGACACGACTTTTCGCGTTTCCACAGATCGCTCACTTAAGCCGTTCCACTCAGATCAAGCCGGATGTAGAAGAACCCGGGGTCCTGAGTGAAAATTACGTTTGGATGTAATTCTTTGCCGGTCTCCAAGACAACTATGGATAAAAACAAGGCAAGGTTGCCCGAAAAGCGTTGTTTGACAAGCCCATAATGTGAAACGCTTATACTTTTCGCGTGAATAGGAAATCTCAACGCGAATGAACAGCCTATTCAGATAATATCTCGTTTGTTCATGAAATTTATACCTCTTGATCCGAAAAATTCGCGACAACTTTACACAATTATACTTATTTAAAAAATTTTTCATTCACCAGATACACCTCGTTACACCACCGCCTTGGGGGTTGCTCGATTTGTGTCTCCGCCAGGAGTTCTCTGTAGTGGCGTGGAGATTATAAATAGCTGACTCAGTCAACGACGATTGCAATTGGCCCTCGTATCCATGACGCAGATGCACCTCCGTGAACATATGTGCTAGCGATTCGATCGATAGTAAGTGTACAACGGGAGCGTAAAATTGCGATCCGCACAGCCTCAGGGAAGCTGTGGCTCAGTCTGGTTAAATTAAAAATATAATAAATCTGATCGAGTAAGAATACCAAAATGCGAAAGTCTACGCGTTTCGATGTCGCCGTCGTAACGTCCACAGGCGTGGCTACGAACCCCTTGTTTCGTGGTTCTGGGAATTCTTTCCAGATTTACCAAGCAACAGAAAATACGTCCACGTTAATCTGATTCGTAGTATGTCTTTCACTACATCTGAGACGCTGTTAATTTAAATAATTGCTCTATGTTTGCTAGCCTTGACCATCCGTCGGGCGTTTAGTGATCGGTGACTCATCGGCACGACGTGGATGACTCAGGAGTACCGCTAGTCAAACGCAGAAGCAAATTAAGGCAAATGGGTACTCGTGGGGCTTGGGGTGAGTATATAATAAGTCTCGAACCTCAGAGGTCATTAAAAATAGCTCGTACTGGGGATCCTGGACATAGCGTTCACCTAGGGTCTCAACACGTTGACTACATGAAAAAACCAATCTCTTTCAATGTTCTTTTACACTCAGAGTAGACGTTAGCCAGATGCGGATAGCCTGCGAACGTAAAACAACCCATGCTTCGCCGCTGTATAATATTCAGCAACACTAGACAATAAAAAATCACGTGGCAGAGACGTGCACTTCCGAAGGCCACGCTCTTTGAGAGCACACAGTGAGGGTTTCGCACCTTGTTAAAAACAAATGTGTTTGCTGATGGCGGCTGGGGTGAGGGTACTGCAATCAGAGAGGTAATTCAATGAAACGTGATGCTACGTGCCTTTTGGAGACCACGAGGACAGCGATTTCTGCATAAAACTGTACAGCAGGAAATGAAAGATTGTGGTGACGCAAAGAACTCTGCAAGATTACACTCTTCTTTCATGCATTGGTTCATTCTTCTGTCCTAATATCATCATCTTGTTTGTAATGAGTTCGGTAAAGTGTTAAGAAATAGATGGAAATTTGTGGAAATATCACTGTAAGCGCCGATCTATGGCATGTTCAGAAGAATTTAACTTTATTGAGGTCACGAGGACCAAAAATGTCTGCATAAAAATGTACAATAAACGACAATGATACAGAAGTGACGATCGGGCATAGAAGCTGCAGAATAAGAAAACACGAATAAACGAAATAAAAACGAGGTAAATTTGTATAAGAAATTAAACCCTCAACGTAAATACGTCTGGCAAACGTGTCAAGCATAAAACGCAACTACATTTTATCGCACACACTCCACTCTTCACTTGATGCCGGAGCGAAAGCCGTCAAAGGGGTGTTCTTGGACTTCTCCTCTGCTTTCAACACTATCTCACGCTCCCGCATCCTTTCTCACCTAGGTGAAGATGGCGTCGAAGGATGGTTGATTAATTGGCTTCAAAACTATTTTTCTAATCGACGTCAACACGTCAGAGTCGGAAATGAAGCCTCCACCTCCTTGCCAAATAACTGCGGTGTACTACAAGGCGCAGTGCTATCTCCCTTCCTCTTCAACTATTACACGTCCAGCCTTCGGTCCCCTAACGACGTGACACTAATAAAATACGCGGATGACCTGACTTTATGCCATCCATGCAAGACGCAAGGCGATTCTCAACAGATCGGGCAGGCAGTCACTGAGGTACTTGAGTGGTCTTCCAAGAATGATCTTTTGCTGAATGCATCAAAATGCATCCATATCACATTTTCCCTGACAGCCGCTGCCGACACCCCTGAAATTTCTTCACTACATAACTTCGCTTCGAGCCCAAAATCGAAGTATCTCGGGGTGATTTTTAACAGTCGGTTATCGTGGAGTGATCATGTCGATGTTGTCTTTGGTAAAAGCCGCCGTCTTTGCTTCCTTGTTCGCCGATTCAGGAGACGTGGTTTGAGCTCGAGCCATATAAAAACCTTCGTGCATGCCTGTATAATCCATATTGTATATTGTTCTTTGTAACCTTTCATCGACTTTTTAAAATAATCTCGTTTTCTAGCGGTCTGCCTATTCTCTCTATCAAAGAAATCATCGTTGAACGCCACTTCAATAACTGCTCATTAATCGCTGCCCGAATTTTAAATGACCCCTCCCATCCCCTCTATTCCAGTTTATCGGAATGTAAATCTCTTCGACCAATGCGCCGTCTACACCGTTCAATACCCACAAGAACGGCGGCATATCGCAACTCGGTCATTCCTTATTTGTCCCGATTTTTAGTCTCACCAGACCAGGTTAAACAGGAACTACAAGACAATTTTCGCATCTAATATTTGTTATCCTGCCTTATTTTAATGCTGAAAGTAATATTTCGCACACCCTGAAACCCGGCCACCGCGTGTTCTACACCTGGGACGACGCCACCAAACCACGTCAACTTTTCGCCTTCTTCGACAACCCCCAGAAGGCCCATCAAATGGAAATCACAACCTCCTCCTCCTTCTAATCGTCCTACGTTTACTCATTTCATCATTCTGGGAGTTCAACTCCACAGTCATCGTCTCTTCATGATCAATATGGACGGACCATATTCGTTTGTGATATAAATGGGCTAGCTCCGTACATTATTTATTCCTCGAATTCGTTGTACGCAGTTTGAGCTCATCCGGCCGGGAAAATCTCGGGCTGGCGGCATGAAACAGCTGCCGACAGTCCCCTTGGGGAGACAACTTGCTTTTGCTCAAAGCACAACCAAAATTCAGGACCCACAAAGTTCAAAGAGCTTTCTTGTGCATTATGTTTTTAAAAATTTATGTATTTTTTTCTATTGAGATTCGTTCGTCAACAACATGGTTAAGGAAATCGAGCCTCGTTCATTGTTGAAATGGAAAATCTCCAAGAAAGGCCGCATAACATTGTCGATGTCGGCGCAGCTTGAATCAATCCAATCAAAATTTGCCGACAATATCATACTAGAGGATAAACCGGCTTCATGGGGTGTTGGCATGAAACTTCTCGCGATTTTGCTTTTTAAAGTGCCAGCTGAGGTGGCCTGAATCCAAGAATCTACGAAGTGGAGCTTGACTACCTTCATCCGAAATCTGGTTGCCTAATGACTGTGTTTGGCGCCAGTAAACACCGACTACTTGCGACGTGATGCACCCACTCCTTAACGTTTTCAATATTTGATGGAGCGAGTTTGTGTTTTGTTTGTGAAACCACAGTCGACATAAAATTGCTGAAATTTTCCATGAAAAATTATGGAAACATCCCATGTGTGGGAGTCAAGTTGTATCTCCTCTTCCAACAGTAATATTGGAGGAGGTGTTTATTGTGTTAGACACCGGTTACAGTATACGTATGTGAATAATGCATCAGTGGGTGATAATAGTAATAATAATATTCGTTTTATTAAGGTCGCGAGGACCAAAACTTTCAGCATTAAAATGTACACGAAACAAAAATGTTACAGGAAGTGACGATTATACTTATAAAATGCTGAATAATTTAAGAAGAATAACAGAAGTACCATCAAGGTAAATTTGCACAAAGACCAATTTAACCCACTAATTATTTAAAGTTTGGCAAACGGACAGGCTTGTGCATGCCTTCGTAAGGAAATATTCCGCTTATAGTGACGACAAGACACGAACATACAAGTCGAAGCCGATCGATTAAAATCGATAACTGTGGAATGCTGGAGGTTAACGAAATTACACAAAAATACTAAAAAAATAGACAGTAATGTAACAAAAAGCTAATTAAAAAGGGTAAAGAATCTCATCATAGTAACGTCATAGTGATTATAAATGAGCACAAAGGTATATCTCCGACTAGTCCATTAATTAGTTGGTGGGGTGGGAATCTCACATTCGATTCCTATTGGATGACGATGTGGGCAAAATTAAAGAGGTCGATTAGCCAACAAAAGTATCTCTGCGTAGATTGGAGGGATAGTAGATGGTTTTGCCAATTACACAAAAGCCGTGAAGGTCACCGGATGCTTTGGCAGTCTGCAAAACTCTTTAAGGAAAATTCAGCACAGATTGTGTGTGCACAACTTGATGTGTCTGGCGTCTGATATCTCTGTTGCAAGTAACGGTGGAATTAATTTTTAAGCTCTCCCACCAGAGAATCGAATTACATATTTCCGGGGAAATTATGTCCTGCTTGTGTCATTGTTTTAGTTTCTATAAATACAAAACGTGAATAAAAAACAATTTTCCGGTTGGTGGACAATAGAATTGGTTGCCAGGGGTTAAATTACGTTCTGTCGGGCAGCAGCAATATCATCACCGTCATTATCGTGTGACATCTACTTTCACGTCTACTTCAGAGTCTCCAAAACGACTTCCGTTGATGTTGTCGCATTCAAGCTTCCAGTAAATCAATCAGATTGAAATAAAAAGTGAAGAATATATTTTTATAAAACAAGAAACAATATTTGAAAACATGAAAATCAAATTTTTTTGCGACCATCCGTACGCTTTGTGGCGTGAATGGACATCAAATGCTCATTTGGCTTTACTGATCGAGGTAGCAGATTCATATATTTAAAACATTCTCCGTCACGCAATTGGGCGTTACATCGGAAAGTTACAACTTTAGTGACACCCATGAGTGCAATTCCCGGTATAATTCGGATACTTATTGATCTCCCGTTGTAGTGAAATGTTGAAAATGCGCAATTAGACGAGGGAAATTGTTTATTTCACCGTGACACAGAAGTCACTCCTTTGATGTGAATGATCCATGCCTACGGGGAGTGCCAAATGTGCTCAGCTGGAGAAACATTTTCCACTTCGACATTGCCTTTAAGAATGGAGCAGTCGCGCGAAAGTCGATTGGTTCAGAAGCAGAGGCGGTATTGGAACGTTGACTGCTGATTGGTTAATGCCAAATCGACGATTGTTCGTGACCAACTTCGTTTCCACGCACGCTGTACACTGGGGCAAAATGTGTGGACCCTCGTGACCTTCCATGGAGCGAATCGAGGCTGGAAGGTGTCGCAACCGACGAATCGTGCACCGGTTGGTTAAACCGCCAGAGGGTCTGTGGCGAGCTATAACCTTATCCGAAAAGCCATTGGTTTTACGGGGACCTAGGTCTTTCGGAGAGATTCATTCCTGATTATTTACTTCGTGAAGATCGAAAAAATCGATCCCTTCTGGAGGGCACCTTTGTCGTCTGAAAGATCCCGGAAGGGCGGTTTACCGAGACTCAGATGGCTTTCTCCTCAACCCTTTTCCGCCTGCACGAATTAGCGACAAGACAGCGAACCTCGTAGTCAGATAAAGAATTCCATTTACAGGAGACACACACACAGATATGGAACCGCGAGGTCTTGACGCGCTTTTCCGGGATTGTCCACCGATTCCTTCATGTGTACACCAAACCTGCTTCGTGAGATGGACACCGTGATTTATTTTATCGCGGGGTGGTGATTATGACGACGAGGATTCACGGGACCGCGTGCTCGAAGATCAATTTTCATTGGGTTCTTGGCGGGAGGGAGTTGAGTTGGTTTTTCACCGAAAAAGAAGTCGGGTGGTGCTGCGTGCGCCCCGGCAATCCACCAATCGTCTGCTGCGTCATCCTGAATGGAACCGCTTTGACAGACCATCTTCTCATTTTCACACAAACACTCACAACTACCAACGAGGATTTCGCGTTGAATCATCAATCATTACCGAATAGCATCGGCACTCTCGCCAGTGACTCAATTTAAACATAAAAAACGACTCTATTCTACGGGTGGATGTGAATAGGTAATGCATTTGGCCCTAAACGCTAAACAAATTGAGTTCCACATGGCCGGAAAACGTACTTAAAAATCTGCTAGGGGGTCCGAAATCCATATGAAATTAAGCTCTAAATCGTGTCGCCAGTTTATCACATCTCGATGTATCGCTTCCTGTATATTGAGGCCGTCATATTCTTTAAAAATAGCAGCAAGTGTCGGTCACTAAGACCCCATACAGGCCAATAATTAAAAATAATTGCCAGAATTTAAATACCCCCTCCCCCCCCCCCAAACGCCTCTTAGCTGTCTTCAGACTGCCCGATCCGTATTTCGCGCCTGAATTACATCAAATTAATCTCTTGCAAGCCAGCGATTATTAATTAACGAAGCAATGGCGAGGAGAAATATAGATAAAATGGGACATTCGACGTCGAATCATCAATGATTAGCGAATAGCATCGGCCCTCTCACGAGTGACTCAATTTTAACATAAAAAACAACATAATTGTACGAGGGGATATGAAAAGGAAATGCGTTTGGCCCTGCGCACTTAACAAACTTAGTATTTCAGTGCCGGAAAATGTACATAAATGTCATTGGTCTTCTGAGTAGAGCACGAATGAGAAATGCAGAATGTACTTCGTCAATAATCTCATGGGGACCGAAATCCATACGCAATGAAACAATTACTGTCTGTGGGCAATCACATCTGTATCGCTAGTTTATCACGTCTGTATTGCTTCCGGTCTATTCAGTCGGCCGTATTCGCCTCCAGATGTCGTGCCTTAATTACATCACTTTAATCTCTCATAAAAAAGTAATTGATAAAATAAGAACAATAAAATATACTGATTTGTGTCTAGGAACAGAAATCACAATTGAAATTTTGCTCTAATGGCAACAGGGCCTAAAATCCGCGTGTTGTTGAAAGATTCGAGGAACGCAGAGGATAGGGGCGTTGGTTAATTGGGCATTCCGGGATTTTCCATTTATAGCACTGTGCACCTAAAGCTGTGCCGACATGACTGCTGCACAACCGATGTCTGATGCGTTGCCATTCTGAATACGCAGCGCCGATCGCCATTTAAGAAGGAGGAGGAGGAGGAGGAGGAGGAGGAGGAGGAGGAGGAGGAGGAGGAGGAGGAGGAGGAGGAGGAGGAGGAGGAGGAGGAGGAGGAGGAGGAGGAGGAGGAGGAGGAGGAGGAGGAGGAGGAGGAGGAGGAGGAGGAGGAGGAGGAGGGAGGAGGAGGAGGAGGAGGAGGAGGAGGAGGAGGAGGAGGAGGAGGAGGAGGAGGAGGAGGAGGAGGAGGAGGAGGAGGAGGAGGAGGAGGAGGAGGAGGAGGAGGAGGAGGAGGAGGAGGAGCATCAAAGACATTCGGCTTATCTTCATATTCAGTCTCAGTTTTGCTTGAGACTAGAGTTTCGCAATGAAACCTGTTCTGACTTATCATATTGAATCACACGAGGCATCCTACGGTGATTTTTCTCAAGATAAAACGTCGTTTCTCATAATATTTTAAAATATTTTTTATCTTTTTTAAACTTTTTTTTTCTAGTGGCACTAAACTGAACACGTGACTCCCATTTTTTTAAAGAAAATCTGCCAATGAGACTGCTCCGTTTTCTCATGTCTTGATGACCTTTTAAAACCCCTTGGATTTACCTTCATTGGCCCCGTTCATATTTTTATTTATCGATTAATTTTCTGGTCACTTCTCAAGTAATCCGTGGTATCCCATTGTGAGTTCTTGCATTCGGTACATTATTTGCGACGACTCTGTCATTGTGTTTTAAATTAACTGTGGTTTTAATTAATTGGGGGCGATTTGAAATGACGGAATCGCCGACGATGGCGTGAATTCGGCGGCATCCGTCGACTGGTCGCAGCACTCGTTGACGACAAACAAACCATCCCTCAAATCTAAGTCGGGACCTTGAGCCCCCATATTTTAAAGTAATCGGATGATCTCATGCCTGAATTCGGAGCTGCGCGATTTCGGTTTTTGCTCTGAGGAAGACAACTCCAGTGTCCTCAAACATATCAATTTGTCGCAGTGGCTGCCAAATCACCCCGACTTCGTCCAACAAGCGCCATTTTTTGGCTCAACAATTTCCCGAAATTTTATCCCATTCCTTGAGGTACATTGCTGAAACGTTGTCTTCTGACAACCACTTCTCTCTGGTGCTTAACCCTGTTTTTTGAGAGAAATTAGGAGCAGGTGCTATTTAAGCGCGGCTAAGTTCGCTTTTGAAGAGATTGGGAGAGTGCACAATAACGAAATTGAGGTCATGATGGCTAGTGATGGTAGAGTGTGGCCCGGGGTTTTTGAAACTCCTACCAGCATTCCTGAATCGACTTTGTACCTACAATAGTCGCCAGGCTATGGGTACCAATGCAACATAATAACAACATACGCTTGAACTAACCAGTCAACTGATCTGTTTATTCAATAAAACCAGCCACCTAAGGCTCTAAGGGTTTTTTAACAAGTAAATATCGGCACATTATGGCCAGAAAAATCCTCGCATTAACTTCAGGAGAATTAGCCATCAATTTTATAATTAATCAGGCGGCTGTATTCGATCGCATGTGATAAGAAAGATTTGGCGGTATTTTCGCGTCTTTCGGCTTTTCTTATTCAGGCAACAGATTAGCAAACCTGGAAGGTCTTCGTCAATGGTGAAAGATCTCCTGAAAAGCACGATGTTTATAAATTAATTAAACGACGACAAATATCGACACCGTCAGGACGCACGAATTTCAAGGTCGTCCAGTGCACCGCACGCGTACACCCCACACCGAGGTAAAAATCGATTTTTACCACGTGTCGATGTAGCCAATGCGATTGGTGTAAAAACCTGCCACGCCCTTTATGACTTGTATTATGAACATATTTTTAGAGCCAGTATTTCCAAGACAGAGATTGAAGAGTTATCTTAAATTAAGTTTGCTATAATTTTCAACGATTATATTCGTGTGTATTTTCCCAAGAAAAACACCAACCTCGTAGTAGTAATATTCGTGAATAGCGTCTTAATGCATTTGTGACAGAACCACAAAAAGGGAAGAAATGAATAGAGAAATTAGTACTTATGTTTTCGGGTAGTAGTCGCGCAAATGGCAATGCAAAATTACCTTGAATACATCATTAAAAGAACTAGTCGAATGAGGACAATTAAGTTCAAGGAGGGGAGGGGGGCTGTTGCTTGTTCAAGTTTTTTTTAGCTGACAAGATGTACGAGCAAGGTTGGGCGGGGTTTAGCACGGAAACTTAACATACCTGGGGACATTTATTTTTTAAAGTAAAACAGCAGGATAAGAAGGTAGAGACTTCATTCGATCGGTGTTTCATCCTCATCTGCACTGTCTTAACGACACAAGTAGAAGAAAAGCCGGTTTTCGATAAGCTACCTTCATCGTAGAACGCAGAGTATATTTCAGTATATACTGTGTTTGAAAAACGGAGGGCTAGTAGTCCACAAACTCGGAAATGCAGATGTCAGGTAGGAGTCATTCAGGAGAATGGTTGCGGTGAGGGATGGGCTGAGGGTTGCGTTTAAATCCCGTTAATCTAGTTACGTGCACACAGAAGCTGGAGAATTAGAAGGAGGAAGAGGAGACGTTCGTCCAACACAGAAGAATCTAAGGAGGGCGGTATAGCAGAACGATAGACAGACAAAGTGAGAAGAGGTAATGACTAGACAGTTCTGCATCTAGTGCCGAAGCTCTGGTATATTGTCGAGATTGCCAAATACGGACTTCAGTTGGTTCTCGTAGTTGTCAATATTTCGCTGGAGAATGTCTAGACAGGGGCCCAGAAGACGCTCGAAGCTGCCGACATCGAGGACAGCCAGTTTGGTGCGACAGATGGCATACGCAGATGCAGCGCGGGGATGCTTCGTGATGAGGGCCAGCTCTCCGAAGAATCCACCCTTCACAATTCGAGTAACTTCGGTCTCCTCATCAGCGCCACCCTTCTTCATGGTGATTCTGACCTCACCATCTTCCACGAAGAACATCTCACCGCCCTCCTGACCCTGACTTATGATTCTGGAGCCTTCCTCGAAAATCTGAGTATGGAGTGCATCGGCAATGCTCATTCTCTCGTAGCTACTTAGACTTTGGAGAATGGGCACCTGGTTAAGCAAATCCTCGTACATTTGGCGTTTCTTGAAAGCGCTCTTGAGGACAATACTCCTGAAGACCTCGCGAGTCATGGCCCAAACAATACCCGGAGTTTTGGCCTGGATTGTCGCCGCTCGGGGTGTATTATACATGAGAGCGAGTTCTCCAAACGATCCATTATTATCGTACTGTCCCACATTCTTCTCGACGCCCTCGACCTTGACAATGATATCGTACATTCCATTCTCAATGACGTAGAAATTATCCCCGTCTTCGCCAATAGTAATAACCTTCTCGCCAACCTCCACCTTGCGTTCAAACATGGCGTCGATGACATCGCGCATTTGATCTTCGTCGAGGCTACGGAAGAGAAGAATTCCTTTGGTT
This sequence comes from Proteocephalus fallax, assembly GCA_028672205.1. Classification (NCBI taxonomy): domain Eukaryota; kingdom Metazoa; phylum Platyhelminthes; class Cestoda; order Proteocephalidea; family Proteocephalidae; genus Proteocephalus; species Proteocephalus fallax. Next base: position 796,952 of record JAPUBX010000359.1, read on the forward strand.
GCATTGGTCAACCGCTGTCGCTGTTCCTCCGTTTTTTTGTGAAAAACTTTTTCGAATTTATCCTCCTTTTCCGGATCGTAACTTTCCGCGGCGACACCTTGGCGACGTGCAGACCGTATCCTCGGAGCTGCCAATTCCTCATCACTGCCCGCCTCGTCTGCATTGTCCTTCTGCTGCTGGCTCTTCTTCATTTCAAAATATTCGACTGCAAAGTCAACCAAATTCGAGGGTCGAGATCGCAAGACGCTAACCGTAAAATCCTGCAACAGTTCACGGAGTCCCGCAGGCACGTCGATCGTTTTTTTGGACATCGTATTCAGCTAGACACAAGTGTGTGGTGTGTGTGTGCGCGCTGTAAGGGGTGGGTCGCAAGAGGCAAACGCTCACCAACACAGCGATCGTTGAGAGGAGCTAGTCAAATTCAAAACACACGCGTACGCACTGCAGCACACAGTTGAGAGCCCAAGAGAAAACGCCGCGATCACGTATGTATTTGCTGCCGAGACACCTATTGGTTCTTAGCGCATGTCTGGCATAAGCCAATCACGTGTATGCTGGATGCTCGCGTGCAACCTGGCGTGTTTATTTGCACGAGCGAATCACGTCTGCACGCCGAACACCTGCTTTTATTGGCAGCCGTGATTGCCATGGTCGTTGGTCGTCTTTTCATACGATCGTGTGCCTTGTGGAACCGATATTCGGTCGTGGACTTCGGAAAATGCCAAAATACCGTTACGCGTTCAATATAAAATATTACATTGACTAAAGAATTGTCCCGTTTCAATCGTGTTTTACAACTGCGATAAACGGCCATAATGTCTTTCATAATTTTCCATAAGCCGAAAGCTGAATAGTTAATTCGACACGTCTTTTGGGATTATTGGCTGTTATGTAACGTACCTACCCAAGTCACATTCTTTTGGTAGGTCAGAAACCTGTTATTTTCATCAACTAAACAAATATTTAGCTTGGCACTGAATATAAAATCAGACTATGGTTTCCTGAAATGACGACCCCAACGAGTACGGTTAAAAACTATACAGATAATCTAGTCTTGTGCGTGCTTGCAGACTAAATTTGCTAATGCATTCCACAAATTACTTTATTCGTTTCCCATAAAAAGGACACAAAATAGCCGACAAAATCAAACTCCTATTTGGTCTACTCAATCCCGATTGTTGTACTAGGGAATTTTGAAAATAATGATTTAAATAATTTTATTTAGGTCGCAAGGACCAAAACTTTCGGAAAGAAAATGAGTATTTTTTAGAATGCAATAATCAAGTATCTTTATTCCAAGTGAAATGATTGGTTTGCCTGCGAGGACTAAATTTCTATCTAATAGTTAGGGCTGATTTTCCACGCATTCTCGAAACCATTTCCTCGACAGCGGAAAAGAAGTCAAGGTGTTAATTCGGCGTTTTTTTCGTTTTTATAATAAATTCTCGAACGCTGGACGCGGTATCCTAGCGTGGTGGTTAAAGCATTAATGTAAACACTGGTGCGCATATTCCCGTATTATTTATATCAGTAGCTATTCATCCATTTTCTTTCAAAAAAAGTGGATCACTCCGTTTCGGCTAGGACCATGGAAGCTTGATGTCCTCGACTACTAAATAACCACGAAGCTTCCTCGTGGCTATAAACCAAACAAAAGACAAACATTTGCTTGAAATGTGCACGCCAGTTAATACACATCGCGCGGTTTTATTGCTCTGGGATCAAGGGTCAATTGGACGTTTACTTGTGCATGCACGCACACACCCAGTGACCCCTCCGTCCAAATTTAATGGAACTCAAACCTCGGGTTGCCCCAACTTTTATAAAGAGGGTCTTCTTCAAGGTGCAACCGTGCGTCCCGAATTTACAATTCATGGGTGCACTAAATCTGGTAAGATGGCAAATAATGATAATATTAAGGTCATGAGAACCCAAACTGCCAGCATTAAAAGTTACAAAAAAATGATACAAAAATTGTCTAGTATGCAATGAAGAGACAGAACAAGTTAACAGGAATATATTCAAATGATAATTCAGGCCAGCCATCGTTGCAGGAGTAACCAATACGAGTGGCGGGGTTAGCTCATTAGCAATTCAGTTTTTAATGGTAGAAGGCATTAACCGTGCACATTTTATCTATGATGCTTGGAAATATATGATGGAGTGGGTCGGTGGGTTTTAAAACCAAAAAAAACAATTATGGTGGAAATATTTATCTTCCCGATGCGAGGTTCGCCGTGGTGTTTGATTGACAACCCAGTGTCAATCAAACATTCTACTGAATATCAAACTCGCTTATAATGTGAGTATTTAGTGGTAAAAAACTTACACTTCGGGTCTCAACATCTCAAAGACTATTGCGTCTTATTAATTGGTTAAATGTGTGCACCGAGGATGTTGAACATGTCACACGAATCTCGTGATCAATCAATTGTCACCATTGGTGGCGTTTACGTGCGCATAAGATTTGAATGGACCAAACAAAAAAATGTATTCAGGAAGTGGCGATTATGCATATAAGATGACACGAATAAACTGCATGCCAACAAGGTAAATTAGCAAGAAAGGCAAATTAAATCCTCGAAGTATACAAGGTTTGACAAACACATAATAGAGCTTAACAACATTTCGCCATTGATGGTGTTAATTCCACCAACAGGATATCATAAAACATGGGAATTAGACCGGGAATATCGCGGCTATGAGTCACGAAAGTTGTCACCTTCCGATGTAACGCCCACTTGCGTGACGGTGGGGAGAAGATCCTTTAGATTTGTTGATCTGTTTCCTCGATAAGCAAGAACGAGTCAAGCGAAAGTATCGCATAAATCGTTCACCAGCATTTGATGTCCATTCACGGCAAAATTCGTGTTGATAATAAAAAATAATAATAATTGTAGTGGCTTTATTGAGGTCACGAGGACCAAAACGTTCAGCAGTTAAAAGAGGCAGCATAACAAGTATTAGATGTGAAAATGTGAGCAAAGGCGACGGCATTTACCAAAGACGGCTTCCACATGATCACTCCAGGATAACCGACTGTTAAAAATAGCGCCGAGGAATTTCGATTTTGAGCTCGAAGCGAAATTATGGAGTGAAGGGATTTCGGGAGCGTCAACAGCGCCTGTCAGGGAAAATTTAATTGAATAATTAATTAATTCAGCAAAAGCCCATTCTCCGAAGACCACTCGAGTACCTCAGTGACTGCCTGCCCGATCTGTTGAGAATCACCACCCGTCTTGCATGCATGACATAAAGTCAAGTCATCCGCGTATTTTATAAGTGTCACGTCGTTAGGGGACCGAAGGCTGGACGTGTAATAGTTGAAGAGGAAGGGAGATAGCACTGCGCCTTGTAGCACACCGCAGTTATTTGGCAAGAAGGTGGAGGCTTCATTTCCGACTCTTACATGTTGACGTCGATTAGAAAAATAGTTTTGAAGCCAATTAATCAACCATCCTTCAACTCCATCTTCACATAGTGGAGAAAGAATGCGGGAGTCTGAGATAGTGTTGAAAGCAGAGGAGAAGTCCAAGAAAACTCCTTTGACGGCTTTCGCTCTGGAGGGTTTGCGAAAACGTAGCCATTGAACTTTAGAAAGGTCTCAGATAGACTTGCGTCGACAATAAAGTGTTTGCGGTATTCGGTGAGCTGTTTTCGCGAGTATATTTGTTTGATCAATGGTAAATTCATGAAATAAGTGAGTTAGAACAGAGGTAAATTTGGTTGCAAAGTGTAGTAAAAAGATCGATAAATATGTTTTGAAAAAAAACAGATTTTCCAAAAAAAAAGCAAAATAATTCCTTTTTAATGGTGGTGGCCGTCAAAAGGCCCCACACCAAAAAAGAAGAGATATAAGACGCCGGAGGATTTCTAGAGAGTTGGCCTGAACAGCCTCCTCATAAGCGCTAACTTGGACGAACTTTATCGATTTTCCCTTTCTCAAATATTCGGCTCAATGGCAAGTTCCGCCGTTATTTCAAAATACCCAATTGTTTTTTTATTTTATTTTAGAGACGCGTTTTAATGGCGATATTTTGTAAATCATTTTTTTCTCATGCCCGAGCGGCTACCACGGCCTGTCCCAACTCTTCACACGCCTTTTCTTCACTCATATTAACGTTTCTACCAGTTAAAGGACGCAAAATTCGATTCGACAAAGCTCTTTTTAGCCCAAAAAAATTGTCTTCAGCGGACGATTTTGTTGATTAAATAAACATGTCATGAAAGCTGCTCAGGCGACCAAATACTTATCATCCGAGTGTTATCCATGCATAGTGTTTGTGTACTGTCAAAGCGCAGTTGTTGCTGTTGGTGCGTGGTGAAATATTTATGCCACGGTTTCAAAAGCCACACGAAATGACTAGCCTTGTGGCTATTGTAAGTAAACAAATCGGATCAGGAATGCTGGTAGGTGTTTTAAAAACTCCGGACCGCACCCTACCATCACTAGCCGCAATGACCTCAATTTCGTTATTGCCCGCTCTCCCAAGATCTTTAAAATAGAACTCAGCCGCACTTTAATAGCACCCGCTCATAAAAAACTTCTTAAACGGGCGGGAATTGTTTGATTTCTACATAAAATTTATATTTAATTCCAAATTTCTTTCAAAAGCAGGGTTAAGCACCACGGAGAAGTGTTTTTATTTTGGGGGTGTGTCAGAAGACAACGATTCAGTAAAACTCCTCAAGGAATCGAATGTTTTCGAAAGTGTGAGACAGGTTTGGCTTTGAGGTCACTCGCGTGGATGTTGGATAACGACGTTCCATTTAACGGTATTAATTAAATTACTACGCACATAAAACAGTCAGCACTAAAATATGAAAACATGTAAAGAATAAGCAACTTTTCGGTCAAAGAAATAGACGGGCGAAGTTTGGTGGTCTGCAGAGAGGATGTGGGGGGGGCTCGGTGAAACTGTGATAGATATGACCGGCGGCCAAATTGCCAGAGCTGCTAAACACAAGGATTTGCGTCGGAGTTCAATCTGAATATGACCCGAAACGTGTGTGTACTTCTGCGTGGCAATAATCATTGCAATCCCAAGGGTCCTTTTTGTGAACCAACCTCTGGGAGGTCCATTGGCCAATCAGGATTTGGATTTGCTAAAACACGAAAATACCCACAAAAACGACAATGGTTAGAAATGTGATTGGGGTGTCATGTGCTTTTGGCAATTTTTAGGGAATTTATTTACATTTCTAAGTGGGTCATCGTTGGTATGCGGGCTAAATTTTGTTTAAAGGATGAACTTTTGAACCATTCCGTTTTTCAGCGAGAGGAAAGGTAGATGGTCTGACCGCGAAATTGCCAATTATGATGCCCGTAATCATTTCAGTGCACGGACAAGATGATGTGTGGTTGGGTCCGGTAATGACAAACTCGACGTGCTAAGAAAGGTTTCCAGAAACGGCCGCACGTGGGATTTTTCAAAACATTGAAGTGCTCGAGGCACTCGTGTCTACTTCCTCCCGAAATTCTCGGGAAATTGTTGACCCAAAAAATGGCGCTGGTTGGACGAAATCGGGGTAATTTGGCAGACAATGCGGCAAATAAATATGCTTGAGGACATTCGAGTTGTCTTCCTCTGAGCAAAAACCGAAATCGCGCAGCTCCAAATAGAGTCATGAGTTCAGCCGATTCCGTTGTCTCAGACCCCTGGGAAATTCAAATGGATCGCCCTTAATTAATTAAAATGACAGTTAATTTAAAACCTAATGACAGATTCGTCGCAAATAATGTATCGAACGCAGGATCTCACATCGGGACACCGCGGATTGCTCGAGAAGTGACCAAAACATTTATGGGACTCAAAATGACATCAACATACGAGAAAACGATTGTTTTTTTGGAATGAGGGTGAGTAATCGGTTCAGTGTAACGTCAATGTTGAACAGAAAATTCTCAGGAAAGATGAAAAGGAGTGTTAAAAATGTTAAAATTAGAAGCGGTGGGTCTCGTTGGAAAATCGGCCGAGGACACACCTTATGCGCAAGACTATTTGGGAGCCCAATGTCATGAATGCCCAATTTACCGCCATACCAACATCCCGTCTCTTCTACGGACCTCGAATGTTCCTAGAAGCTGTGACTTTTAGGGATTTCTATTTTTTTACGAGCACTTCGTTAAAAATTTGTCCTCGAAGTACATTCAGCATTTCTCATTCGTGCTCTACTCAGAAGACCAATGACATTTATGTACATTTTCCGGCACTGAAATACTAAGTTTGTTAAGTGCGCAGGGCCAAACGCATTTCCTTTTCATATCCCCTCGTACAATTATGTTGTTTTTTATGTTAAAATTGAGTCACTCGTGAGAGGGCCGATGCTATTCGCTAATCATTGATGATTCGACGTCGAATGTCCCATTTTATCTATATTTCTCCTCGCCATTGCTTCGTTAATTAATAATCGCTGGCTTGCAAGAGATTAATTTGATGTAATTCAGGCGCGAAATACGGATCGGGCAGTCTGAAGACAGCTAAGAGGCGTTTGGGGGGGGGGGAGGGGGTATTTAAATTCTGGCAATTATTTTTAATTATTGGCCTGTATGGGGTCTTAGTGACCGACACTTGCTGCTATTTTTAAAGAATATGACGGCCTCAATATACAGGAAGCGATACATCGAGATGTGATAAACTGGCGACACGATTTAGAGCTTAATTTCATATGGATTTCGGACCCCCTAGCAGATTTTTAAGTACGTTTTCCGGCCATGTGGAACTCAATTTGTTTAGCGTTTAGGGCCAAATGCATTACCTATTCACATCCACCCGTAGAATAGAGTCGTTTTTTATGTTTAAATTGAGTCACTGGCGAGAGTGCCGATGCTATTCGGTAATGATTGATGATTCAACGCGAAATCCTCGTTGGTAGTTGTGAGTGTTTGTGTGAAAATGAGAAGATGGTCTGTCAAAGCGGTTCCATTCAGGATGACGCAGCAGACGATTGGTGGATTGCCGGGGCGCACGCAGCACCACCCGACTTCTTTTTCGGTGAAAAACCAACTCAACTCCCTCCCGCCAAGAACCCAATGAAAATTGATCTTCGAGCACGCGGTCCCATGAATCCTAGTCGTCATAATCACCACCCCGCGATAAAATAAATCACGGTGTCCATCTCACGAAGCAGGTTTGGTGTACACATGAAGGAATCGGTGGACAATCCCGGAAAAGCGCGTCAAGACCTCGCGGTTCCATATCTGTGTGTGTGTCTCCTGTAAATGGAATTCTTTATCTGACTACGATGTTCGCTGTCTTGTCGCTAATTCGTGCAGGCGGAAAAGGGTTGAGGAGAAAGCCATCTGAGTCTCGGTAAACCGCCCTTCCGGGATCTTTCAGACGACAAAGATGCCCTCCAGAAGGGATCGATTTTTTCGATCTTCGCGAAGTAAATAATAAGGAATGAATCTCTCCGAAAGACCTAGGTGCCCGTAAAACCAACGGAAAAGCGCGTCAAGACCCCGCGGTTCCACATCACAAGCATCCTTATTGAACGTTATGCAAAGGACTGTCCAAAATCGAGATCCGTTGCGCCTGTTGACCCAATTTCGGGGCATATCGAGCCTTTTGATACAACTCGATGTCCTAGGACCAATTAGATTGATCGAAAGTGGGGTGAGCAGATTGGTTGACAGTGCTTCTGGTCGCCTAACATTTTTGTTTAATATTTCCGTCTTTACCAACCAGTTATAAATCTGGTGTGCCACTTTTATTCCTTACTTCCAGAGTCACTACTAACCACCAGGAGCGTTTTTTATAAAAAATAACTTCCATATACAACTAGCCCCCCTCTCGATAACGCTTTATTAAACTTTCATGGTTTTTATCTGCCGAAGTGCGTCAATATCACGCCGATGCTCTCATAATTCCGCAAATGCCGTCAGCCATTTTTATCAAAATATGTACGGTTAAAATGTGTTTCTTTATCTGACTACGATGTTCGCTGTCTTGTCGCTAATTCGTGCAGGCGGAAAAGGGTTGAGGAGAAAGCCATCTGAGTCTCGGTAAACCGCCCTTCCGGGATCTTTCAGACGACAAAGATGCCCTCCAGAAGGGATCGTTTTTTTCGATCTTCGCGAAGTAAATAATCAGGAATGAATCTCTCCGAAAGACCTAGGTGCCCGTAAAACCAACGGCTTTTCGGATAAGGTTATAGCTCGCCACAGACCCTCTGGCGGTTTAACCCACCGGTGCACGATTCGTCGGTTGCGACACCTTCCAGCCTCGATTCGCTCCATGGAAGGTCACGAGGGTCCACACATTTGACCCCAGTGTACAGCGTGCGTGGAAACGAAGTTGGTCACGAACAATCGTCGATTTGGCATTAACCAATCAGAAGTCAACGTTCCAATACCGCCTCTGCTTCTGAACCAATCGACTTTCTGGCGACTGCTCCATTCTTAAAGACAACTTGGCACGCTGTTTAAGCAATTAAATGTCGTCGGTTACAAGCCTCTTGTGTTCTATATTGTCGATGGTCCAATTTAAAGATTCTAAACGCTGAGGTATCTCGAAAGCGTCCCGACTAGCGTGTTAAGATAATGTGAAGACAATAGACCTGCAAAGCGGATCTGATTTGGGACTAACCATTCCCGCGAGCAATCGGTTTTGTAAACCCGCTTGCTGAAGGCTGTACCACAAAAATCGATTGAGGTATTCGCGGAAATTTCGCTACCATTCGAGCACTGCGTTGTTGACCCTTCGCTCAACAGACAACCGCTAAGACAAAGAGTCGACCGTTTCCAGTGGGTTCATTATTGTAACAGCAGTAACTGGAATTTCCATGGGACACATTTATGTCTGTTACTTCCAAGGCATATTCCCTAGATGGCCCCAGTTGTCTGTGTCACGGTGAAATAAACAATTTCCCTCGTCTAATTGCGCATTTGCCACATTTCACTCCAACTGGAGATCAATAAGCATCCGAATTATACCGGGAATTACGCTGATGGCCCCAGTGCACTGAGATAATATTTCAGTCTTTACCAACCCGTTATATATCTGATCTCCCTTATTTTGTCCTTACTTCTAGAGTCAACATTAACCACGGGTTTAAAAAAATTAACCTCCATCGGCTTCAAGACTACAAGAAGAGTATTTAAAAAAAATATTTTAACTGTCCTGGTTGATATCAGCCCAACTGGGATCTCCTAAAGTCACGAACGCGGAAAAAATAATTTTATCAAATTCAACATTTTAACTGGGGCTGCTGAAAACAAAATTTTTCATCGGGCAGCAAACTTCCTGGTGGCAAATTTATGCAGGCGGAACAGGAGGAAATGGGCGACTTCATCATTCATTTGCCCTCCTACTATTGAATCAACCGGTTTCGTGGGGCTTCGCCATTACCTTTTATGGTATGACCTGGTGAGTCGAACAGAGCCAGGATGCTGACACCATCTGACCACCGTCTGGTCGGATATTGTTTTGGCTGAGACTGTGGGTCGTTATGAACCTCGCCGGTCCAGTCGCCCTCCTCGTATAGGTGCGCCTGATGTTGCTAAGAGACCAGTTGAAAGACGGTTGTCATGTCCGCCGCGCAGGAGCTAGGTTACTCGTCGTCGCCTTTTACAGCATCCAATGTCTCCGCGTCAGCTGTCTCGATGCTCGATAGACCCATAGCAATCGATAACAAACGGACTTTAACTGCCCTACCCCCGGTGGCCCCCCGGAAAGCGTGTGGTCAATCACGGTTTGCGGGAGTCCAGCACCCATGCCACGTAGACACGCCAAATCTACACCGATTGCAGAAGTTAAGCCACGTTGGGCAGGTTTAGTAATGGCAGGGGACAACACCAATAGAGCAAGGATGCTGACAAATAACTACCGTGTCATCTCTGTATACTACCTTCACGGGCTCTTTCAGACGACAAAGCCTCCGTCCAGAAGGGATCCTTTAAGATATCTGCGAGGTGAATAATCAGGAATTGATCTCTCCAAAAGACAGTGGTCGTCGTAATACAAACGCAATTTTCGGGTATTCATTATTAATGAAAATAATGGTATTTGTTTTATCAAGGTCATGAAGATCTAAACGTTCCTCATAAAAAGTTAAAACAAGCATTAGCTACCACGAATACAGGAATAAATAACAATAACGACCACCTTGTTTGAGTTTTGTATAAAAGTGCGGAGTTTGTCGAAAGATGGACGAATTTGGATTTGTGACTGACGGGTTGAGGCCTTCTGGGTGTCTGCACAGCGACGCGCTGTTTCGAAGTTTCGAGAGAGCAGGCCAAGCCAGTCAGCTTTCGAGATTCGTGGCTTCCAGCAGTGACCGAATTCTCCCAGTCTCCATGCATCCTCAACGCGCAGTGGTCAGGTTCCGCAACCGTAATTGGCGAAATTGTTCCAGCCGAGCAATGGCTAGATTTTCCAGCAGGCTTTTGGAGCCCAGATATTTGAAAGGGTAATCGTTGTCGTATATTGCTCGGTATGGTCGGTCTTCGGAGCAACCCCGGAAAACGAGTTCCCCTTGTGTTCATCTCAAGCCATACTTACTTTGAAATCTCGCTTTTTCGGCAAGGTACCTGTAAGCGAATAATACGAATATTCATTTATAAATATTAATTCTGAAAGTCGATTTGCAATATGCAGCTGTTATCTGGCTATCAAACGATGAGGGTATTGTTAGGGGACAATCCTCGACGGCGTATTTTATAAAACGACCTTTTATTGTAATAGGTATAATGGTGCGGAGTTTGACTAAAGCCGAGCGTACAAATTATCCCCATATTCCCTAGTTGTCCTTTTTTGGCGCTGATCACTCTTGCGGGATCCAAAAAGGGCGAGGCATTGGCTTGTGGAGTACAGAAACGTTCTGAAGTCCCAGCAGGATGGCTCGAAGAATCGTCGCTTAGCAGGGCTCCCTAGGATGGTGAGGGCTCAGCACCCTGAGGCAGGCAGGGGCTCGTATAACCGCTTGGAAACCGCTGACAGCGCGTTTGGCCGTCGTTTGCTTGTGAGGGACTCGGTAGCAGGAGGTGGGTGCAATAAACAAGACGGGCTCATACGGTTTCTTAGGAATTCGGTACAGATGGAGTCTCCAGTGCTGATCTCCAGGCGTTGATCGATGGGCTTCTCAAAATCGAGTCTGTCGTTGAGTTGAGCACCGCCGTTCTCCAGGTCTTTGGATGCTTCAACGGATCTCCTACGCCCAGAGACTGACTTCAGGCACAGGTGTGGACCTCCTGTCAAGCGAACAATCAACGGAGTCTGTTACCGCGGTAGCCACCTGGAGCCAAAGGTGCGAGTTTTATAATAATAATAATAATAATAATAATAAAAATCGCTTTATTAAGGTCACGAGGACCAAAACATTCAGCATTCAAATTCACAATAAACAAAAATGTTACAGGACGTGACGATTATGCGTAGAAAATGCAGAATAAGTTAAGAAGAATAAAAGAAGTAACATCAAGGTAAATTTGCAAGAAAGGCCAATTTAACCCACGATGTATATAAAGTTTGGCAAACGGGAAATGACGGCCATTGAAAGGCAGCCCTATCCAAAACGCGCGCCGATATGCAAATATGTATGAGAAAAGGGTACCGACAGCAAACAAGAGTCAGTTGTAAAGAGGCGGGCTACAATTCCTCGGTGAAGTGTGAGTCCAAGTCGCGATGGAAAACGTCTAGCAGCTGATTTCTCAGAGACCGTTGTCCTCTGGGAGTGTCTTCGTCCTCCACCACAGCCACCAGGCTCCTCCGGTAAACTTGAAGTAGTCGCCGGGCCAATTGGAGGTGCCGACATAAAATGTCGCATCTGTGACCCATCTGTATTGGTTGTGATTGACTCGCGCAAAGGGAATCGCTCGTTGTTCAGGTGTTTCCGCGGGCACCGCAGAGAAACGAACTCTGATTTTGCCTCTTCCCGCCCTGTCGAGGGAACGCAGGGAGCGCATGTGTGTGTCCACCGACTGACCAGCAGACGCACCTCGACACCCCTTTCGATGGTCGCCGCCAGGAGGGCATTGTTGAGCGCGGGCCAGTACTTGTCAGCTCCGCCCGAGGTGTACTGCTTGATGGCAGGCGCGTAGTCCATCACCGCCACGTAGACAAACGAAGTAGCGCAATCAATGATGTGCACGATTGCGTCAAGGTCATTTCCACGCCCCGGTAGTTCAAACGCCAGTGGAGACATCGTGATATATGTTTTTGCAGGAATGCCGTTGATCAGGAGGGCTAGGGGATTGTTGCGGTTGTAAGTCGTGTGGAAATCCTGCGGCCAATCGATTGGCGAAACGGCATCTGGGGCCGCCACGACGCCGAGAGCCCCAATAACCTTGGCCAAATCCGACGCCATGGCAGGGCAATTATATGGATAGTATACGATGGGATTTGGATCCATACCTGTATTTGCATGGGTTGGGAATTAAAGCCTGCATACATTTAATTATTTTTATATATTTGTAATTATACAGCTCCACGAGACTTATTATTTTACAATCAGCGATCTAGCATCGATCCCCATGATAGGGAAACTTGGTCTAATGATTGAGTGACAGGCGGAAAGATAAACAACTACCGAGTGTTACCATGAGGCATGGGTGACCCAGTGACCATCAGATGTCCTCCTCCTCCTCCCTTGCACACCCAACGCCCCAGTTGTCGCTGCGTGGAGAAAATGCACGGCCGGTTGCGGAGGGCTCCGCATAATTCGTGTTCCCCCCTCTGGTTGCTAGTCGGGTCATAAAACACGGCCGTTTGCTAGGCGGCCATTACACCTTGTATTCTTTGTCTAGACCAAACATGTGGCGGAAAAGGAAACCACACCGTTGGTAGAAAGCCATTTCGCTCTAACATTAATGCGGAATAACCCTGGATGAGTCAATCTGGACACCTTGTCCCGGGATATTCTCTGTCTACACTGCCCCAAGTGGGGTCAAAATTGAGCCCACGTTTGTCAAACCACGGCCACGCAGAAACGGTTTGCTTAAAAATACCCAAAAGTACACTACCAAACCTGGTATAACCATAACCGCATCACTACCCCCCCCCCCTCCTCCTATCCCTAACCTCCCCAAGCGTTTATTTCTGCTGTTAACAGGAGATTCGCATTTGTTTGCAGTTGTAATACTGTTCGCATTCCGTGTTCCCGTTTCCTTCGACGTCAGTGGTGATGTTTTAGGCAATTGTGACCTGACCAAAACAAATATTATTTTGTTCTCAATAAGCAGCGCTGCGGTACCAAGTGCTTTCTCTTTTGGGGAAAAGATTGGCAAATAACCTATCTGCTCAGCAATGTTGGAGAGCAATAATCGTAATTATCACAAGGGAGAATCTAGCGAGAATCAAATGACGGCTTTACACACTACGCCATGGTTTTGTAGGTCTTTTTTGAAAAACCCGTTTCTTAAGTCGGGTCCTTAATATACCCGTGTCATACATCATTTCAATGGCGAGACATCAACGAGTTTATGCAAACTAAAGAGCGTTGCAAACGGGGCTATTTAAAATCGATTCGACCAACAAATGCGAGAAAGAACAGTGGACCAATCCGAAAAGAGTTTTGCCACACGTGGACCAATAACAAGGCATTGAGGAACACGAAGAATAACCAAAATATACAATCCGTCTTGGTAAAGATGCAAGGATTTCCTTTGTTAATGGCCCGTTTCCGGACGGAAATATTTGTCTTTCTAAGAAAAAATAGGCTTTTGGGGGAACGGGATATTACCAGAAAAATATCGCCTTCACTAACCGCCGGGATGCCGAGAGCGCTTCCCTCTCGTCGTCGTCGTCGTTTCGAGTAACTCGTGTTGTCAACGAAGCACCTTAAGGCAGGTCTAGAATACGGTGGAGCGCGTTTAATGGCGAAATATTTCTCAATAAAGGGACAGGTAGTCGGGTGGTAAATGAATCATTCATATGAAGAGGCCATAAATCGTTGATGAGTAGTTGCAATCAAACTTTGAGATGGGCGTCAGTACAACTAGACATACGTGGACATTTGTTTACCGGGAGGACATTCTAATCGAACGCTACAACGCCGCTTGTCTCTGTGGGTAAAGGAGGAAAGGCAACTTCGCTGCATTCAAACATCGTGCGCCAGTGAGAAAGCACAAAGCGAGCGGCTGTAACGGCGGTGTCCACGTGGAGAAAACCCCTTTTTGGGAAAATATTGGAAAATCAGCAAATAGCAGTAGAATTTCAAAGGAACGACTGCCCCCCCCTAAATTCAGCTTATGCGAATTGCCTCATTTGTGACGATTCGACAGACGAGTGACGACAACTCTAAGATTGAACATTTAAACTGTTAACTGAAACACTGACATTTCCCCGAAACTTCTGCTACCAAAAATATCTCAAATCTACTTATCAATGCAGCCCAATAACAGGTCGATTGGTTCAGAATAGTCGATCATACTTCGATCACCCAGAATTGTTTCTGTGTGGCTGGTTTGTCTTTTCTAAAAACCTCAAGCATTATCGCCATCGGACTTGGCAGGTTAAATTGGTGGTTCTTGCTAATTTAACTTGTTGTTATGTTTTATGCTTCTCAACTTATTCTGCATTTTCTACGTATAATCGCCACTTCCAGTAACACTTTTGTTTATTGCAAATGTGAATGGCCCTCGTGACATTATTTATTTAATCGCGTGAGGCGTCGAGATATTGTGTATTTCTTGAAATAGTCGGCAGTTTAATGGGACTTTCGTCGATCAAAGATTTCCGCTCTCGTAGGAATGAGCAAATCATTAGTGCATAATCTCTATGGTTTATGGTGTCGATAAAACGCAGCGTCCTGGAGCCTATTACATGATGTGGCCCATTTAAACAAACGCTTAAGGTTGAGCGATTTCTGAGGGTTGTTGCCAAGTGTTAAAAAGCCTCTAAATACATCCAGAAATGATCATGCTAATAAAAGCAGGGGTGTATAGCGGTGACGCTTTTCCTGCCAAATCACGGTGTCAATTATTTGCGTCAGCTAAAATGCTATTTCTCGGAGGATGATCGTCGTGAATTACGAACACCTCCCTAGGCATTGATGGAATTTTAATGAACTACAAACAGTTCCTTTAATTTGAAATCTAAATTAAAGTGATTAAACTATTTTAATGAACCCGCAAGTTCCTTCACAACACACGATTTCCCTTTGGGTATCCTGTGCGCCAATTTCTCTACGAAGGTTCTCGGATCATAATTTTCACCACGACTCATTTTGTCACCAAAATGGATAAAGGATTATCCCCATTCTTTCGTGCGGTAATTAGCCGCAACTTCCGACGCATCGGTCTAGGCGATTTGGATTGCCAATCTTAAATATTTTAGAGGGATAACCAAGTCTGTTTGAACGGGGGTTTAACCGCCCCTAAAATAATCCTTTGATATATCTAACTACCGATATCAACTGTCATGTTTGGTAAAGATTCCGGCACATAAAAAGATACGGAAACGGATACAAATGGCATGAAGTTGTCGGCGCAAACAGCGAACTAGGCAGTTGATTTTAAGACATACGAGTCGCTTGTTCGGTTCGATTAGTATGACACAGAGACGCTTTATTTTTATCCCAAATTAAGAACACCTCGATTGTGAATGTCCTAGACGGTGTTTAATCAAGTAGACGTCACCACAGTCAAATAAAATCATGTGTCTGGTGATTAGAAACTCCTATGGCTTCCGTAACCCTGACGCATTCGTTCTAGAAATAATCGAATGAGATGTTGTTAGTCATTTTGGATTAACAACTAGAGCATTCACCACGCTCTGGTAATCACAAAAAAAGCAACGAAGTTTCCCACCTTCGCACAAAAACTCGGCATCAATATAAATATGTTTGAAGTGAAACGACAATTGGTCTGCTCAGTCTCGTGCCCAGACACGCCTGGGGTTCGAATTTTTCGTCCGGATTCTGTCAAAAGTTGATTACATTACCTATTGTGTTTCACTGAACCTCCGAGAGCGGCCGCGCGTAAATGCTCTCTGTTTACAATATTTGTAATGTAATCAACTTTTGAGAGAATCCGGACGAAAAATGCGAACCCCAGACGTGCCTGGGCACGAGACTGAGCAGACAAAGTGTCGTTTCAATTTTTGCTGATTTTCCAATATTTTCCCAAAAAGGGGTTTTCTCCACGTGGACACCGCCGTTACAGCCGCTCGCTTTGTGCTTTCTCACTGGCGCACGATGTTTGAATGCAGCGAAGTTGCCTTTCCTCCTTTACCCACAGAGACAAGCGGCGTTGTAGCGTTCGATTAGAATGTCCTCCCGGTAAACAAATGTCCACGTATGTCTAGTTGTACTGACGCCCATCTCAAAGTTTGATTGCAACTACTCATCAACGATTTATGGCCTCTTCATATGAATGATTCATTTACCACCCGACTGCCTGTCCCTTTATTGAGAAATATTTCGCCATTAAACGCGCTCCACCGTATTCTAGACCTGCCTTAAGGTGCTTCGTTGACAACACGAGTTACTCGAAACGACGACGACGACGACGACGACGACGACGACGACGAGGAGGACGAGAGGGAAGCGCTCTCGGCATCCCGGCGGTTAGTGAAGGCGATATTTTTCTGGTAATATCCCGTTCCCCCAAAAGCCTATTTTTTATTAGAAAAACAAACATTTCCGTCCGGAAACGGGCCATTAACAAAGGAAATCCTTGCATCTTTACCAAGACGGATTGTATATTTTGGTTATTCTTCGTGTTCCTCAATGCCTTGTTATTGGTCCACGTGTGGCAAAACTCTTTTCGGATTGGTCCACTGTTCGTTTTCGCATTTGTTGGTCAAATCGATTTTAAATAGCCCCGTTTGCAACGCTCTTTAGTTTGCATAAACTCGTTGATGTCTCGCCATTGAAATGATGTATGACACGGGTATATTAAGGACCCGACTTAAGAAACGGGGTTTTCAAAAAAGACCTACAAAACCATGGCGTAGTGTGTAAAGCCGCCATTTGATTCTCGCTAGATTCTCCCTTGTGATAATTACGATTATTGCTCTCCAACATTGCTGAGCAGATAGGTTCTTTGCCAATCTTTTCCCCAAAAGAGAAAGCACTTGGTACCGCAGCGCTGCTTATTGAGAACAAAATAATATTTGTTTTGGTAAGGTCACAATTGCCTAAAACATCACCACTGACGTCGAAGGAAACGGGAACACGGAATGCGAACAGTATTACAACTGCAAACAAATGCGAATCTCCTGTTCACAGCAGAAATAAACGCTTGGGGAGGTTAGGGATAGAAGGAGGGGGGGTAGTGATGCGGTTATGGTTATACCAGGTTTGGTAGTGTACTTTTGGGTATTTTTAAGCAAACCGTGTCTGCGTGGCCGTGGTTTGGCAAACGTGGACTCAATGTTGACCCCACTTGGGGCAGTGTAGCTAGAGAATATCCCGGGACAAGGTGTCCAGATTGACTCATCCAGGGTTATTCTGCATTAATGTTAGAGCGAAATGGCTTTCTACTAACGGCGTGGTTTCCTTTTCCGCCACATGTTCGGTCCAGACAAAGAATACAAGGTGTAATGGCCGCCTAGCAAACGGCCGTGTTTTATGACCCGACTAGCAACCACAGGGGGGAACACTAATTATGCGGTGCTCTCCGAATCCGGCCGTGAATTTTCTCCACGCAGCGACAACTGGGGCGTTGGGTGTGCCAGGGAGGAGGAGGAGGAGGAGGAGGAGGAGGAGGAGGAGGAGGAGGAGGAGGAGGAGGAGGAGGAGGAGGAGGAGGAGGGAGGAGGAGGAGGAGGAGGAGGAGGAGGAGGAGGAGGAGGAGGAGGAGGAGGAGGAGGACATCTGATGGTCACTGGGTCACCCATGCCTCAGGGTAACACTCGGTAGTTGTTTATCTTTCTGCCTGTCACTCAACTCGCACCTTTGGCTCCAAGTAGCTACCGCGGTAACAGACTCCGTTGATTGTTCGCTTGACAGGAGGTCCACACCTGTGCCTGAAGTCAGTCTCTGGGCGTAGGAGATCCGTTGAAGCATCCAAAGACCTGGAGAACGGCGGTGCTCAACTCAACGACAGACTCGATTTTGAGAAGCCCATCGATCAACGCCTGGAGATCAGCACTGGAGACTCCATCTGTACCGAATTCCTAAGAAACCGTATGAGTCCGTCTTGTTTACTGCACCCACCTCCTGCTACCGAGTCCCTCGCAAACGACGGCCAAACGCACTGTCAGCGGTTTCCAATCGGTTATACGAGCCCCTGCCTGCCTCAGGGTGCTGAGCCCTCACCATCCTAGGGAGCCCCGCTAAGCGACGATTCTTCGAGCCATCCTGCTGGGACTTCAGAACGTTTCTGTACTCCACAAGCCAATGCCTCGCCCTTTTTGGATCCCGCAAGAGTGATCAGCGCCAAAAAAGGACAACTAGGGAATATGGGCATAATTTGTACGCTCGGTTTTAGTCAAACCCCGCACCATTATACCTACTACAATAAAAGGTCGTTTTATAAAATATGCCGTCGACGATTGTCCCCTAACAATACCCTCATCGTTTGATAGCCAGATAACAGCTGCATATTGCAAATTGACTTTCAGAATTAATATTTATAAATGAATATTCCTATTATTCTCTAACAGGTACCTTGCCGAAAAAGCAAGATTTCAAAGGAAGTATGGCTTGAGATGAACACAAGGGGAACTCGTTTTCCGGGGTTGCTCCGAAGACCGACCATACCGAGTAATATACGACAACGATTACCCTTTCAAATATCTGGGCTCCAAAAGCCTGCTGGAAAATCTAGCCATTGCTCGGCTGGAACAATTTCGCCAATTGCGGTTGCGGAACCTGATAATTGGATAATTGGCTAGTCGAGGCGAATTGTGGTTCATTCGTTCACTAAACCATTTGATTGATGGTTGTTGAGTACGTGAAGTTCGAGTTGCAAAAAAAAAATATATATATCTCTGACAGTGACGAAGACAGCACTATCGGTTGCATCCACAGTTAAGAACACGCCTTCGCTATTATCACATATTCCGGCTTTTAGCAGCCCCAGAGTCTTTCATTCGCCCCACGAAATACCTATCACTCGATAACCCTTTTGAGCTAGGAAGCACGTGTGCAACCTACCGCTATGACGTAAAACAACTTCACAGAGCACAGAGATGCATTATTTCGATTGATTTAGCCAATAGTCTTCTATGATCTCAGGGATTGGCTTGATTTTGAGGGACCTGCGCTTGAATCCGACGTGGGTGAGAGAAATTGGAATCTGTGATTTTCCGGCTAGTGAAAAACCAGCAGACAACCGCCCTGCAATCGTCATGGAGCACGTGATTAATTCTATTATTTCGAGATTTAGGCTTTGTGTTTATCCCAAGAGCCACTTTAACACGGAAAACTACAATTAAATACCACCCATGTTAATGCCTTAAGTGGGTATTAAGGGTAGAACTCAAGCTAAGTATCTGCGCGTCGCTTTTTGTAAAATTTGAATTCCCAAAACAGTTTCATGGGTCGGCCGTCCAATAAGCCCTGGATGCCTCTTGATGCTTTCAAACATAACATATTCTTCCCATTCCATTTTGTAAACAAATATTTACAACTTCTGGTGTGTGAAAGACAACCCCAGGAATTTCATCAGAAAACCAGCAACCCCCACCGCTGCCAATCACGAGAAACATACGTGTTGGGCCTCTTCTTATTTTGTTTACGCAAACAAACTTCTTCATGCAACCATCTAACTTTTCATGCTTCACAGCCGACTCACATCACCGATTTCAATGCACATTTAAATGAAGACTTTCTGTTTTGTTTTAATGGACAAACTTATAATGCAATTACAGCTACCCTTACCTGCTTAGCGCAAGAGGTGAACTGTCTTCATGGGTGTCGCGAAAGACAGAGTTTTGAAAACCCTGTGTCCGGTTGGCGTAGAACGCGGCCAAACCACTGCAATCGACGGCGTTGTAGACGCTATTTGATCATTTTTGAGTAAAATCCAGTGAACGTTTCTACTCCATGCGACTTCCAAACCCCGTGGGTCACCCTCGAGTATGTGTTAGCGGGCCTTACCGTCTCTATGGGCGTCCGGAGACTGCAGAATCTGAATGTGTTCTTCTTAGATTCCGACAGCGGCGTTCTCCCGAACTCGGGGTCTGACGTATTAGACCGAAAGTTACAGAACATATTATTTAATCGTTTCAAATGGTATCAAAGCTACGCTCGAACCAGATGCGCCACAAGGAAATCTATGCCGACATTCTAATAGACAGTTATTGCTGCATGCTTGTTTAAAGATGTCGTGTACTATTTCAAGGCAGTTTTGGGCGAAGTCAGAGCCGCATATCCACGTGCTCCACATCGGCATTGATGTTACCGATCTGCGATTTCAGTTTTCTGCCACTCCGACAGCTACATTCCACAATGGCGTCGAGAGCTACTCCGTATCTGCCCAACGACTTCCTGATTCGCCGTTACCTGGCCTGGACAATCCACTGCAGCCGTTAGAGAGAGCCTGTCACGCAGACCCGGTTTTGAGATTCGTCGTGGAAACCTGTGATGGAATACTAACAACGTTAATCGCATTCAAGGTCGCGATTTTCTGTCAATAGCAACCGCGAGCAATGTTGCTTTGCGAGATCGCTTGCATTTAGGCATTTCCGGAAGCTTGTGTGAATTTTGTGCAAGCAGCCACACGTTGCCCGCTTTACTCACATTCTTGACCTAAAATGCCCTTCTAATGATGTACACCCGACCTCCATGGTGCGTATATGCTGATTGAACAAACCGCGGAAGTAAAATTAGATTTTCCGTGTTTCCAAATTAGCATATGGAACTGCGGCTGTTTCGTAGGTCAATCTAGAATGTTACTCTCAACTAATGCCCATTTATAATTACAATAATAATAAATATTATCGATTTATTTTGGTCATTTGAAGCCCACAATGATTTCCATACAACTGCTACATTATTTCATACCAATATTGTCTTCTTTCACCTGTCCTGGGGAGCATATAAAAATAGGGAGGAATAAAACGTTGCAGCCTTCGCATTGGTCTAAAAGGTTGCGAAAGTATGAAGAATTTGCTTTCTGCTTTGACTATTTTTGAAAACCAAGCCCGGGTTATTGTTGTAGTTGCTTCTGGAAAATGTGATTTATAGGCAAGGTTACTGGGCAGTTGTCGCCGGCAACTGTTGAAATTCGGCGTGGTCTTTTTCGAAACGGAGCTTCGAGGCATCCAAGCTGGAGGATTGAAACAGTTCAAAAATTTAAGCATAATAAATGTGACAGATACTCTGTATCAAAACCGTCTCTGGGAGTTCATGCTTCAGCTCTTTAGGCTGACTAAAAATCGGGACAAATAAGGAATGACCGAATTGCAATTTGTAACCGTTCTTGCAGAAATGCGGAAATGCAGAAATCCTGACAGCAAATGTTGACACTCCCGAAATCCCTTCACTCCATAATTTCGCTTCGAGCTCAAAATCGAAATTCCTCGGCGTTATTTTTAACAGTCGGTTATCCTGGAGTAATCATGTGGAAGCCGTCTTTGGTAAATGCCGTCGCCTTTGCTTCCTAGTTCGCCGTTTCAGGAGACTTGGCTTAAGCTCTAGCAATATAAAAACCTTTGTTCATGCCTGTATAATCCATATTGTATATTGTTCTCCAGTAATTTTCCCCAGCCTTAAATGTTCTGATTTTTTAACCCTTCATAGACTTTTTAAAATAATCTCGTTTTCTAGTGGTCTGCCTATTCTCAACATTCAAGAAACCATCGTTCAACGCCACTTCAATAATTGTTCACTAATCGCTACTCGTATTTTAAGTGACCCCTCCCATCCACTCTATCCAAGTTTATCTGAATGTAAATCTCTTCGACCAATGCGTAGACCAACAAGAACAGCGGCATATCGCAATTCGGTCATTCCCTATTTGTCCCGATTTTTATTATCACCAGAGCAGGTGAAACAGAAACTAAAAGACAATTTTCACATCTAATACTTGTCATATTGCCTATTTGTACTGCTGAAAGTTTTGGTCCTCGTGACCTCAATAAAGCCACTTCAATTATTATTATTATCATTATTATTAAATGAAATGGTATAGCCTTCGCATTGGTCGAAGAGGGTTACATTGAGGCAGATTATCATATTGGGCATTGTGAGGGGTCATATAATATTCCAGAAGCGAGCATGAAAAAAACTAGTTAACTGTCGTTGAAAGATTATTTTAAACAGAGAAAACGGCATCGACATGATCACGCCAGCGTCCCCGACTAATGGAAATAACTATTTGGATGTTGAGCTAGAGGCAAATTGCGGAGTAAAGGCATGGAAATCCGAACTTGTGATCACAGAGGTCATGAATGGATGCAGCTGCATGACCCACAGAAGGCAGTCTCCTATTCTAAGGACTTTCAAATCCCTCCACCTCGTAGGTTGATCGAAGAAGTGGGTGTCATAATATCGATTGGTTGCAAGTTCGTTGAGTCTACGTGTACCGAGTTGCATTCAGTGATCGATATCTTACGTCAAGAGCCCTGGACCGGTGAGCATGCAAACCTCTTCGGTTTATCCCAAACAGGTGCTGGTTAACGTTGCTGGTAAATTTATTTATCAACAAAATTTACGACGTCTAGTTCATTGATCGTTAAATACTGCTGCTCTTAATTCACGTCTTTCGGAAAGGTCTTTGGTTTGTATGGGCGTGGACTCGTATAGTTTGTACTTTAAGTTAATACGTAGCTTAGGAGCTAGGTAAACAATTTAAACACGCTCATTAGACAGTGCTTGATTTACGAATAAATTGGCTATTTGAGTGGAATGCAATTCTATTCTATCCCATTCATTTATGTGTCTGACAATATGTTGATGCATTAAAACACACGCGGGAAACCAAAAATCTGAACACAAGTCAATAGCCAGAAAAAAGGCTCTTCGCCACTTTAATTTAAGCTCATTTCAGCTATTCAGCCACTAATAGAAGACTACTTCCGCTGGCTAACAGCTCTGACGTGGCTGGGACATGGCAAACGCAATTTAAAAAATTTCTTCCCCACCCCCTAGTTCCACGGTTTAGTACCGCCAGGAATTAACTTGATTTGCACAAACATTGAAAATCGCTAACTCAGACTGCGGGTTCAAAATCATCTCCTATCCACCCTCGAGACCGAGGTTTTTAATCAACTGCGTTTGCACAGGAAATCTTACGTTTTATCTCCACTGGGAATCTGGGCTTAAGAGGTAACACCTTGCTCCAAAAACATCTCGTCTCTCCACTCTTGGCAGCCGTTCTTCTCCTCTATGGGAGCGCTTCTAAAAGAAATAAGTGCGTAGCAAATTCTCGTGTGTAGAATGTGTGTCTATTATCGCGCAATACACTAGATTACACACCCTCTAAAGCACGCCCCTACCCAAACACGCTGACGTCCTTTTGTGAAGTTTAAGTGTTATGCTGTCGCGATTGAACCCAATAACTCCACATTTATGGAGCCAGTGGCGTCCTCATTGATGCCAAAATCTCTGCGGAGTTGATGCAGCAGCCGACGGGTTAGCAGGCCCGTAAAGGTTTGAGCTCGGATGTGAATCTACTGTCAGAACAAAGCTGGTTGTATCGCTGACACACCAAAGCCCCAATTCTTTAGGTTGTTACATAAGGAAGAGGTCAATTCTCAGGAAACGGGACTTCTATTTATTGCATTTTATCACATTAATCATTATAGAAGGACAATTCTAAAGTAGACGTGTCTGTTTGGTTTTGAAAAATCCGCGGTTAGCAATCGCTGTGAAGGTCCCAAAGCTGTTATATGTGACATATAGTCATTGGGTTTATTCCTTGTCTGGCTTTTTCTCGAAGCCTTCCAATACGTTCGCTTTTGTACAAACGAAACAAATTCAGAGATTTTCTGTATGACCTTTTAGTCAAGTTGCACCGCGAAAAAAAATGCAGACTCGCTTGGATTTTGTTGACTTCTACTACTACTACTACTACTACTAATACTGTTACTGGTTCTACTACTAGTAATGCTGATACCATAACCCTCTAAACCTGTCTAGGTCTTTAGCACACACTGCTGAAAATCTCAATTCACGAATAGGATGCACTGGCCTACCTCAGTCTGTCTTTCAACGACTTGGTGGTTGGGCAGACATCGTTTTTGCGGACAAGTTGTGGATACGAGCAACCTTTGTCAAAACCCATTGCATGCCATTTCGTTGAACTGGACATTCAATCTAAGTGACGAGACTTATAGACCATCAAAAGTATAAAGGTTTATCGCCTTCACGAGCGTCAAATATGATGGCCAGATTGCCTTCTAATTACGGATCCTTTTGATTTTCGCCATTGTTGAGTTCAATGACGCTGGGCGTTTCAGAGGCCATCGGGGACGAAGGTACGGTTAGTTTACCCTAGATGCAGACACCAGATAATATTTCAAATAGTTTATCCAATTTATAAAGGTGATCGAAAAATCGTTCTCACGAACGATAATGCTGAACAACTATAATTATAAATAGATGTATACACAATCCAAAGTAACCAGGTTCGTATTGGTGTCTAATCTGGTGACAGACTTGAGCTCTTATGAAAGCCCATTTTAACATGCGCCATTGTTAAATTCAAAAACACTGGACGTTTTAGAGGAAACTGGCGATCTCGCTGCAGACGAAGGTGCCCTTAGTTAGCCGACGATGTAGACACCAGACAAAAAGTAGCACTGCCAAGTATTTTTTCTTTAATTTTGCTTTCTTGCTAATTTATCTCGTTCGTATTTCTTGTGAATTTATTCTTAATCTTCATTGTCGTCAGAAAATTAGTTGCCCTCTAAATTTTACAAATTTGAAATAAAAAAAAAGAATATCGTTTGCAGATTCGGTTGCAGTCCATCAATTCCGTAAACCCTTGTTTTTTGTGGGTCTTTTTTGGAACCTTGGCGGTTAATTAATTTCCTGAAATCGCCCTTAAAGTGGGAGTGTTCATTCTATTTGAATCAATCAGATAATTCTTCCAAAAACATTTTTTGGCTATAAACCGTTTTGGTTCCGCTACATTCATTGTTTGAATGAGCGAATTCATCTCTGAATCTAGCTAAGTGTAGCGCCTTTACCTCTCACCCTCAAAGTGGCGCATTTCAGACAGGCATTTATTCCGTTCGCTGGAGCCGATCGGCGTATTACAGGTAAAGGTTGTCTGAAATCCCACCAATCAATATTTTGCGTTCCCAAATTGTTTCCATTTAAACAATGAAGTTGCATTTCTCATGCCGGGGAGTTTCGGAGAGGAATTGATATGTAGCAGCGTGACTGTGAGGCGGGTTTCTGCTTAAATCTACTTAATGTTATCCAAAATATTCGCTTAAAAAACATTCCCAGGAAAACTGCTGATTTCTAAAAGCACCGTTATTGGCGCCATCTTTTTCTACGTCGAACAAATTTATTGAGGTCTGGTTCGCGATTTCTCAAATTTCACGTGTATCCGAGGTCGTCATGTCAATTGTTGTTTTGAACAGACGCATTAAATGTGCGTCAGTGGAATTGGGAAAATTAAATGGCAGTGTGATGAAGTTTCGGTCATGTCATTTTTACTTCTGCGGCGTTGCTAATTAATTAGTTTTACTGCTTTTGCGGGGTGATATATAACAACATGGTTTTCAATAGCAATACAGGGGGTGACATCCTTTATTAATATAGATTACTGACCCTACCTTAATATGACTGGGCGAACTTCTTTCACGAGCGAAATTCTAATTCTTGTTCTGGCAATAACGCGATTGAACAATGAGGTTAACTACGCAGTTGTGGTTGTCTTGAATGATGTACGACAGTCCTGAATACGGAATTTTATGAAGCCCCCCAACGGCTGAA
This sequence comes from Proteocephalus fallax, assembly GCA_028672205.1. NCBI lineage: Eukaryota > Metazoa > Platyhelminthes > Cestoda > Proteocephalidea > Proteocephalidae > Proteocephalus > Proteocephalus fallax. The sequence goes on from JAPUBX010000359.1 coordinate 822,731, forward strand.
TACGATTATCGCCAAAACGCATTTTATAGATGCTATAAACCTCCTTCAGACAACCACGGTGGAATTTGCAAATTGCTTCGGAAATTAGAACACGTAACGAGAGGTTACCATTGGCATTTTGAAATTATTGTGACTTCTGTTATTACCGACAATAAGATCATTGTGAAATGCTTCAAGTAAAACACCATATTTTCTACCAAAACAATTATGATTTCTTTTATTTCAAATTTCCCGCGAGATTCCTGCCTTTCCGCATTGGTCCATTCTCCTAGGTCTAAATTCATCATCATTGATTAATCCGAGCATTAATTTAATTGTTTCCAACGTATGACTCCTAATATAACCTTAAAGGCTCCAGGTGTGTATGTAAAATTAATTGGAAGGATTTTCGCTCCTACTTTAAAGCCCACAATAAATTTTGAGAGCTGAAGTCCTGTCTTTTCAAATGACTTCCCGGTTTGGCCTCGGCTTCTCCCTCTCATTGAGCAAATAGCCAATTGGACGGTTAGGAAGGAATTTTGATATCCAATCTTTAACGATTTGATAGAACATTTCTGTGCCACAATCATCCGTTTTTAACGGAATTTATGCATCTAATGAGAAACGATTTTCAAAAATCTTAAATCCGATGTTCTATTTCAAACGTGAAATATTGCGCAATTGTTTTGACGCTTATGCGATAACCCTGTAAATAGTTGTTATCAAAGAAATGCGACATTTTCGAAATCGACAGATAAAATATCAAGAAACAGATAAGGATTTATTATTTTTTCATAATTCAATTCCGCTTTCTGTCGCTTTAATTCTAATTCTAAATTCATTTGCATCCAGAGTAAAATTGTTTTCGCGAAGGCAAAGCCAATTGCAAAAAATGTTTTTCCGCGAATGGACGTTCGAAATGGCGCGCAAGTCTATATGACGCAAATCTACGAATTCGTGTTATCAAGAGATGTGTCTTACGAACTGTTCTGTTTAATAATATTGTGATGCTCTTCCAGTGAGCTGATTGGGGAAAGCTAGGCGTTCGGTTTGGGTTTCGAACGGCAAACTATTGCAAAAGGTCACATCTCAGACGGTCATAGAACGTAGATTCGCGTCGAATGAAGAGATTGTATGTGTAGTGTACTAATTAGACCAACATTTGTTGAAATCGCTAAAGAAAGATTCGAAGTCCGATTTCAACCAGCGAAGCGTGCGACTTTAGCTGTTCATTCGGTGTACTTTGTTATCATTTCTGCGTCAATGGCCAAACTTTATTTCCTTCGAGGGTTTAATTTGTTTTTCTTGTGTAAATTTACATTGTTTTTATTTCGTCTATTCTTTTTTTAACTTATTCTGCATCACTCTTCCTGTATTAATTTAATGTATCACTTGAATGCTGAAATTTGTGGTCCTCCTGACCCTAATAAAGTTAATATCATTATCATTATTAGAAATATGCTCATGTACAAAATTCACATTTAGATGTAAATATTGATTGAGAACCCTTTATATACTTACATGTATGGACATAGCTATATATATAAATAAAGGATATCAAAAGGAAAGATGCATGAATTGAGATACAACAAATGCTGTGGGTAAAAATTAGACGGGTCTTTATGGCGGATAAACTACACGGCTGGTCCATTGGTTGGGCTTTGGGTGGGTGTCTCTAGGGCCCCGCCTTCTGGAGTGGAAGAAGGCTGGGTCTGTGTGATACTTTGTTGAGGAAGAGAGTTATTTGCCTCTTTCTAGATAAACCACAGAAACACTAGGCTTAAAAAAATATGAACCGAATCTGACCCTGTGTCTGAGTTCTATCCATTAGTAATATTATTTGGCGGCTGCGCGTGTGTGTAATTACACTGATCTGGTATGTGATGTTTTATTTATCGAGACCACAAACACGCAAACATAAGATCTATTTGAATTATTATAATGTATAAACGGCAGCTGACAGCATTTCTGATAAGCGTCTCGTAAGTATGGGGTAATCAGTTGCGAAATAACCTATATCTGAGGGTTAATAGATAAATATGTTCTTTATATATGAAATATACGTATATAATCCAACTTTAATCGAAATTTATTGTTTCGGTTGACCTTTTGAACCTTCGTATTTTCCACGAAGGTGTGTCAACCAAGGGTTTCTATTTGCACCGATGGTGTTGTTTATTACCTCAAATGATGAACTTTGGCCCGCACATGTATGTCCCACGCCTGGCCTTTGAGAGAATCAACAACCCACACACCAACTCGCATAACTGAGTAAAGGGATACCACAAGATATGCCTCATCATTCGGTAAGCCACGCCGAACACACTTAAAACGGTTTCGATTAGTTATATGTTAAGTTCTAAATGGGACAAGCGAACGAGTACGATTCGGGAAAGACTAACCAAGAGAGAAATTACGTATTCAGCTCGAAATAGAAGCATTAGCGAGCATATCATAATCCGACATGTTCGTCCTTGAATTCTAACACTGAACAGCTCTGCTCGGTTCGCACGGCCACGTGTGCGTAATATAAATCCGCACTTATCCATAAAAGCGGGATGTAAGCGTGTCCACATGAAATCGTACCACTACGCATCAAATTTCGCTGTTGTAGCGCCTCCATCAAACGTTGAAGTCGATGAATGTTTGGGATCCCTGCAGTTACCCTCAAATATTGATTTATTCGTGTCACTCTGCGCTCATTGCTGCTTATTCGTATCGAAATGTCTAAGAATTGAAGAATTGCAGTCGCCTGGCCACTGCGTGAGGTGGACACAAGGATATTGGGTGCATTTGATCACTGGTGTCTTCGACAAATTTCCAAAGCGGACTGGCGTTACCGGCTCTCCGAGAACGAAATAAGACACCAATGTGCAAACACGCAGAAGCTGTTAACTATTCTTAACGCCGTCGGCTGCGGTGATTCGGCCACGTTCTACGCCGGAAAGAGACTTAACTTTCAAACCTCATCACCTCGCCATTACCTTTCCAAGGTTGGCGCTGTCGGAGAGGCGGCAAACTAAAAACGTGGTGCGATGAAAGCCGGTATGGAAAACCTGGATTTGCAGTCCATCTACGGAGTGCCAGGATCTGCTCCGATCTAGCCTACAATATTCGTGCATGGTCAGCCACAGATCACGACATTCATGAGGCCAGTGTATCCTCTCGAAAGAGACAGCTGCGACAGATGGGTCGAAAAGACTCTAACCACTGGCACTGGTTCACAACACCTCCACCTCCATTCCATTTATGGTTACGAATTCATGTCCCTGCATCGTAACGGCGTTGTCCATGACATATAAGATCTGTGTAAATCTGTTAACCGATCGAACAAAAATTATCTGGCAAGATGAAAATCGACCCCATATTTCATTTCGTCGAATTGTATATTATTCATTTAGGAACTTTTTAATTTTACATTTTAGACAAGATTTTAATGAATCCATAATTGGATTCGATATCTTGGTGATTGGAAATTTTCAACGTAGTGGAAATTATAGTGCAGATAAATTATCAAAACTTCAATGTATGGTACCTATGTTACATATAAATAATTTTTCAAGCACTGCTTCTCTTAAACGAGAAGCTATTTCATTACCTATTGAGCCTGTGTAAAGTTTACGAACTTTGTTATAATACACTAATCACAGAAAGTGTTCATAACATTTTTCGGAACACGTTGGCTTTCCAAATGGCTGGTGGAAAAAAAAATCAGAAGAAGCGCAATGCTGACGCGAACAAAGTAGAGGATGTTGCAAAAAAGGTCGAGGACATCCATGTAGAAGAGTCTGGTGATGACGTTTCGAAGGAATTTTACGGCATATGCTCGCTACATCAATCGCAGACAAAGGAGGGCCCAAAGTATACGGAAATCCGCGAGCTAATCAGTGGCAAATTTATTGGCCAGGAAGTTTGTGTTCGTGCGCGTCTTCACCGCAGCCGCGCCAAGGGAAATCTGTGTTTCGTCATTCTTCGTGATCGACATTACATGCTCCAGTGTGTGCTCTCTGTTGGAGAAAATGTTTCTAAGGCCATGCTTAAATTCGTAGGAAAGTGAGTTCGCATATGTTATGTCTGTTTTATGTATTCAGTAACGTAATTTGCTGTTTGAGACGATAGTATTGTGCTCGTAAGTGATCGCCGACTGCCTTATAAATCTGTACATTGACTTTGGTCATTAGAAAATCTGCTTGATTATAACAAGAAAATGTATTACTTTTATTCAATGTGTACTTATAACATGTTTGGTTAGCTTTGAAATCGTCCCAATTTTCTACATGTTTCTAGTATTACGAAGGAATCAATTATTGATGTACACGGTGCCATCAAATCATCGCCGGCCGCCATTGAGGGGTGTTATCCCGACAACTTGGAGTTGCATATGACAAAGGTCTTCGTCATTAGCGCCTCCTCTTCGGTGCTTCCCTTCCAAATTGAAGATGCTATGCGTCCTGATACCGAAGACGAGGCAAGATTATTTTCTCGCCATTTCCTTTTCCCTTGTTTTATGTACATTAACTGGCATCTTCATTTTGTTTACAGTCTGTATGTCGTGTCAATCAGGATACTCGTCTTGACAATAGGTACATCGATTTACGGACACCTGCCAATTTTGCCATCTACCGTATCGAGCATGCTGTTGTTCATCTCTTCATGGAGTATCTTGACAATGGTGGATTCACCATGATTCACACTCCCAAGATGATTGGTGGCGCATCAGAGGGTGGTGCTAACGTATTCAAGTTGCCCTACTTCGGTACCGAAGCCTGTCTTGCTCAGTCGCCTCAACTCTACAAACAGATGGCCATCGCATCGGACTTTGGAAGAGTGCGTTTGAATACCACCTAGGTCCAAACGTTTGCTTGGGGAATTTGGATGGATTTTTAAATTTATTTATTTTAGGTTTATACTATCGGTGGTGTTTTCCGTGCCGAAGACTCCAACACGCATCGACACCTAACGGAGTTCGTCGGGTTGGATGTGGAAATGGCCTTTAAAACCCACTACCACGAGGTTGTCGACCTAATCGCCGAACTTTTCATCAGTATCTTCAAGGGTCTCCAAAAGGAGTAAGTTTAGATAGGGTTTTTTAGTCTATTCTGTTCCGTCCTTATGCGGATGGTAGTAAAGGCTCAAGAAGCTTATTAATGCTGCATATCCATGTGGGCTAGCCGGTTGAGTTGGTCGGATTGCTTTGCGATAGTCTACAGGATTAACCATTTCTTTGCACTTAGCTACGCCGTTGAAATCGAGACCGTGAACAAACAGTACAAAGCCGCTCCTTTCCAATTCATCGAACCAACGTGAGCCTAAGAAAATCTTATTAATAGCAGTTGTCGATGTGTTCGAACCATTTCGAACTTCGTGATTGTTTCTTTAGGTTAAGACTTGAGTTCTCTGAGGGCATTAAGATGTTGCGTGAGGCTGGTTGGGATGTCGGGGAATTCGATGACCTGAGCACACCCGCGGAGAAATTCCTCGGGAAGCTTGTCAGGGAAAAGTATGCAACTGACTTCTACATCTTAGACAAGTTCCCGCTAGCAATTCGTCCATTCTACACCATGCCTGATCCACATAGCGAGGTGAGTTCGCATACCATGTGTGTACGTGCTTATGCTCGCTTTGTTTTGGTCTCTCGAGGGCTCCCGAGTGACTCTGGTTTGCTGTCACGTGGTGCGTTGGTGGATGTTGTACTTTCAAGTTGTATTGCGCATGCCTTCATAAATGAAGGATGAAATCGTGCCGCCTGCCACGCATAGGGGAACCTTTCTGTCGCTGAAACAAACTATACTAGTTTCACCCTGTCCGATATATAGGGAAATCAAGGGTTTCCCAAATTTACTGGTGAATTCATCATCACCTTATTCGTAATCATTCATCCGTTTTGCTCAGTTGCTTATTGTTCTTTTGTGGTAATCTCTGGGTATGACCTGCAACTTATGTGAGACGGTCTTACGCCATGATCCACATCACCTTACCATTAAAAACTGATTGTGACCATTTTAGACTGTCTCTAATTCGTACGATTTCTTCATGCGTGGAGAAGAGATCATGTCGGGCGCCCAGCGAATCCACGACCCCGATTTCCTCACAGAACGTGCCAAGACCCACGGCATCGGTAGGCGCACCTTTGTCGTCCTCATATCCCCCTCCCCCCGTGTTTCTCTTTGTTGACCGCGTTTTCTCTCTCTCCATCTTCTAGACGTGAAGACTATTCAGTCCTACATTGACTCCTTCCGCTTTGGTTGCCCACCGCATGCTGGTGGTGGTATCGGTGAGTTACTGGACGCGCGTTTTAGTTACTACTAGTTGTATTCCACATCGTTGCGCCTTTCTTTGCATTGCCTTACTGTGCCATCCCAGTACCTCGAAAAGGCACCCTTCTTGCCACTGTTGGATTGCAAGTATGGTGCATAATTCCCCATAGTCTCCCCACTGTTTTTTTGACCGTTTGCGGCTGCGGCGTCTCAGGTACCGCCAGAGGTCGAATCAGCGCTCAACCGACCCACTGGGGCGATCACACTTGCCTGGCCTCTGGCAGGGGTCAAACAGAGGTTCTCGCCACTTATCTTACTGAAATCTGTCCTCTTTTGTATGTTCTAGGTCTTGAGCGCGTGACCATGCTCTTCCTGGGCCTCGACAACATTCGCAAGACCTCCATGTTCCCCCGTGACCCCAAGCGAATCACCCCCTAGGGACGCGAAGACTCCTTTTTTTATAAATTGTCCGGCCTCGCCGTTCGAGTCTCTTGGTTTTCAACTTGCATTAATAAATCGATGAACCTTTTAAAGCGACTTTATTTTGCGGCAGAAGGCCGGCACTGTTCCGCGACCTCGATTGAAGCCCTTGGGTTTTGCCTTCCATCGTCGATGAAAAGGCAGATAATTGGCGTAGTTGGGATATCTCAGAATTATACTACTATTGTTGATCTTGGCCCCATTTCCGTGCCAGACAATGGTGCGAAAGTCCTTTGTGAAACGCCAGACATTTATCGGCATGCACGTAGTAATTAGCATACACAGTTGCACCTTTAATCCAATTTCTATCAGGATCACAGCCGAGATCAATCGCCTTAACAAGATTTTTGTAGATGAGCTGTTCAGAACATCGAAATTTGGTTACCTCTGTAAACATCTTAAAAGATTGACAGGAACCCGCCGCCCATATCTACCAAGTGGTGCCCTAGACCTTGATGCTCTGAACGATGGCTTTATCTTCAAATCCGCTGACCATTCCGCGGGTCCTCTCGTTAGATCTCTTAATCCCAGCGCTTTCCTACCCGCGACTTCGCTTGAAGCCCTTGGGTTTTGCCTTCCACCGTCGATAATTAGCGTCGCTAGGATATCTCCGAATTCCAGCCAGCCCTCGTTATTTGGAGAGGTCAATGTGGCCATTGATAGTTGGGTTTTCACTCTAAATTATCCAATTTGTTTTGTCTTCCCCTTTGATGGTTGGATTCTGTGTAATGCTTGTTGGAGAAATCCATGATCTGAGCACACTCGCAGAAATTCGTAAACAAGCTTCCCGCTAGCAATTCCACACGATGCCTGATCCACAGAGCAGGGTGAACCGTTGTCCGTCACATCCTAACAACAGCGCTTCGAAGACCAGTGATGCTGATGTCTGTTACGAATCCTGAAAGCAGACTGACGTGACTGTTCATAGATGGATGATAAGCTGTCAACCCTTCTACAACGCCGTGGGTTGCAGTGGTTGTTCGGCCACGATCTACGTCGGTCAGAGACAGCGCTTATAACCCCCAGTATTTCGTCGTCAGCATACACAGGCTGGTGCTTTCGGAGCGCCGGGCAATTAAAAACGCACATCATTTATGCCAAACCCACTCTGGCATGGGTTTCTCATGGGTCTGAGTCACTCCGTCTAGACGCCGTGGTGTGCGGACATGTTGCGTGGGCGTTTATTGTATTTTCGAGTATTTACAGCCGCATGCTTCTCTGAATTAATGACGAAATTCACCCGTCAGCCACGCATCGGGCTACCTTTCCGTCGTTGAAACAAACGAGCTAGTTTCGTCCTGTCCTGTGCAGTGAAACGTGTTTAGAAGCCCGCAAAATAAATATAACTTCGATACAACGCCTACAGCACACTGCAAGGTGAACGCCCATTCTGTCTGTTGACAAGTGGTTGCGCTTCGTTTATTCCATGCCAATCAGTTTGGGCCTTTCGCGTGTGTGTTACTGTTATTTTTTTTGTTCTTTGTTAATTGGCTCATTCAGCGCGGATAGGTATTGTACCTTCGAGAACAATAGCATTTTTTTACAAATGAATGATGAAATCACGCCGTCAGCCACGATAGGGTGGAGCCTTTGGGTTTGACAAAACAAAGTCGGGTTACGGGGGAATCTCAAGTTGTGCTTGCCTGTTTCAAAACTTAAGATAATGAAATCGCACCGCCATGTTTCATTCATCTGTTTGGTGTGTTTAAAATTCAGCCTTCGTATATCACGATGCTTATTGCGGTGCATATAAATTCGGTCAGTTACTTCTGATCTTCGGCGTGCTTTTCATGATTGCTAGCGTTTATCGATTGCCAAAATTCTCGCTTATGGCGATTCGTGCAGAAATACTTTACGCAATCTCTTAATGTGCGATGATAAGAGAGTGGGGAGTGGTGGGTCTCCACTTCCAGACTAACGTCAATACTACTATTGTTGATCTTGGCCCCACTTCCGTGCCAGACAATGGTGCGAAAGTCCTTTGTGAAACGCCAGACATTTATCGGCATGCACGCAGTAATTAGCATTCACAGTTGCACTTTGAATCAAATGTATAATTAGAAACACGTGCTGGGATTGTTGGACAATATGTGGGAGACAGTAAAAGTGAACAAATAAGAATTATTAATTTCAACGATTTAGATGCGATCTACTTAAAAAAAATTCGGGGTTCATCGTTTGAATTTGGCGTGAAATTATTCTGCATTTTCTATGTATAATTGCCAAGTTCTATCTCAATTTTATTTGTCATGACTTCTAACGCTGAACGGTTTGATCCCGACGACCGTTATAATGCGATCACTATTATTGTTAAGATGATTGCGGCGACTTAAGCTGGTCGCACTCGAACAAAGTGGTTTGGGCTATACTGCTAACGCTATTCGGTTAGGTTGGTCATATTTCATCCACGGTCTCCCTCTGCTCTAATTTCTATATTTTTTCTGCTTATATACGGCAATCATCCTCCAGACATAACATGACTAAGTTATATGTTTGTAATTACCTTAAACGCCCCTTTTGTTTTAACGGACACGAACCAAATTCAACCCACGAACGCACCATCGCCGACTGAACGTTATGGCTTTGTATTATTAAATCAAGAAAACGATCTAGATTATACTTTGGTTTGCGTTCTCTTATATAACCCTTTTAGACGCGTATGTCATAAAAGGGTTAAGTGGGTTACGTTATCGTCGAACTACGAATCACGACATGTTTACCCAATACTTTTTTTCAGTAATATGGGCGATTCTATAGTATGTTGACTTTATCCTGCACCCGTAAGTCCGCTTGTTATACTTGGTTTCCATAGCGTTTAATTTTCCCAATAATTGTGTACGCTTGACAACCAATTTGTGTCCAACTCTGACGTGGATGCATACGCTAGCGCGTTGCCTAGCAAAGTCTGTCCACTGCATGTTTCTTCGTTTACCAAAAATACATCTGGGTTTGAAATCGCCGGTCGACTACCGCATGCCATCGAAGCTGCTGCACCCAGGTGGATGTGGTGGTTGCTAACTTTAACTATTAATTGTGTTTTACTATACTGACTATTGTACCTCACATTTAAGAATATTCCAGGCCTCGTTGCTGCACGTGTATTCATTCGTTAAAGGTCTCGGTTGGCCAATTGGGTTCTACCGATAATACCGAAAATTCGTCTATTCTATATTCAAGGGTTAATTCAACCCTCCATGCAATACTACCACACCCGTTCATCCATATTCTTAATCAAATAGATATTAATCAATACATCTAAAAATAATAATGGCTGTATGGGACGTGTCCGTGTACGACATTTATCTTAATGTATTCCAACGTAAAGTCGACCGATTTAAATAAATTTTAGATTTAAAGCTCCCTTTATGAGTGATTCTAGTCTAAAAAATGTTATGCATTCTTTGGAAGGGGGTTGTTGTAACGCTAATACATTTAAGCAATACGGCAACATGCATGCAGATTCGGTGCTTACAATGTTAATATAATAACATATAGATGTCGTTTAATCACCTATATGGAAAAAAATACTTTTTATACATCTCTTTTATTTATATTTCAATTGTTTTCGAAATTATTGTTTAAATTATTCACAGACAATAGTCTCGATTGTTTAGTGGTTCACGGAACCTTTTCGAAATGAAGCTCAAATTAAATGTGCAAGAGTCCTTTCGTCATATCCTTTTATTTTTAATTTTCATTACTGTATTCATTGTTTAACAGTATTTTTGATATTCTTGGGCGTTCGGATACAATATCCCTTAACCCCTAATTATTACACATGGTGCCGCAGCAACAGGAGTTATGTGGTCCTCGTATGATGAAGTGATCACTGTGGCTGATGATCATGAAACACGGATTTGGGACATAAGCAAGAATCAAAATACAAAATTGTTATCACTTCCCGATAACCTTTTCCCTGTTGCAATCGGGAACCCCCCAAAACCGGTGACTGGAAACCTCGGAAAACGCATTCCCATGAGCACATTTGCAATATCAACAACCGACGGTTGCCTACTATTTTACCGGTTTTACTTTTTTAGGATACTTTCATTTAGTGAATAAAGTCGGGCGCATTGAGAAGAGTGTAGAAGCTCATCGGGGTGCTGTTTTAGGACTCAAGTGGAGCTTAGATGGCAGTTCATTCGCTACGTGTAAATTAAGTTTCATTTTTGATGCACAATGATAGGCGGCGAAGATGGACAAGTTAAGGTTTGGTCTCGTAGCGGAATGCTTCGTTCGACTATTGTCCAGAAGAGTAGGCTGATTCTTAAACATTGCATGTATACGTGTAGATATATCAATATATTCATTGGCGTGGGGACCAAAGTCGGAGCATATTGTTCATACGTTCGGAAAACAACTGTTTATTCGGTCGATCAAAGCCAACGTGCAGCCCGTTATGGTAATGTGTTTTATAACTGTATTTCGTGTTTTTTCCCGATATGTCCGAGTAAGGTTTCTGTCGCTCTCTCTTTAGTGGTTGGCTCATGACGGAATTATCCTCAAAGTCGACTGGAACCCTATTAACGATTACATAATTTCGGGTGGTGAAGATTTTAAATACAAGGTGTGGGACAGTTTGGGCCGCCTAATTTTCTCGAGCCAAATTAACGAACACCCCATCACTTCACTTGCGTGGGCACCAGACGGCCAACATTTCGTCGTTGGAAGTTACAATGCGCTTCGATTGTGCGATAAAATTGGAGTAGGTAGAACAGCCTTTTTGACTAACCCTTCTTCCATAGTGGGGTCACGCCCTTGAGAAACCAAGCCTCGGCAGTTTCCTTGACATCTCCTGGTCTCCGGACGGCGTGAACCTCGCTGCAGTTGGTGCCAATGGAAAAGTGTTGTTTGCTAGTATCATTGATCGGCGGTTTGAGTGGGAGGGCTATGAGGCAACTCTAACCGCCACTAACAATATTGCGGTCACTAACGTCCGGGACGGCTCGAAAGATCTATTGGAATTTCGTGACCAAATTATTAAAGTCAGCCTGGGTTATGGCCACCTCATTGCCGTCAGTATTAGCCAATGCTACATTTACAGGTAACCATTGAATGCAAACCTTTCCAATAATTGACGGCACTGACTAAATTTATTTCTTGTCTTTTTCAGTGTTAATAATTTTAATACGCCAATGATAATTGACCTAAAGGATGCTGTTATTTCACTGGTGGTACAATCTCAAGAGTAGGTTACGCAGCCTCACCTAGACACTCGTTTTTCGTTTAGTTCCGCCAACGTTGATTACACCCATAATTGTGTTTTGCTTCAAGGTTCTTTCTGTTAATTGACTACGGACAGTGTTTCGTGTATAACTATGGTGGACGTCTCATCACTTCAATCAAGAACGCTAACATTCGAACCGACCTAACGTACCCCGGGTGTTATGCCCTCAGTTGTGATTCTATCGCCGCCAAGGATGCTGAAGACGACAAAGGTATTCGACTGTTCCCATTTTCACCCAATCCCACCCCACCCCCCATCAATTTATGTTTATATTATACAATATTTGGCGATAATCTCTCAATTTGATACGCTGACTTAAGTAACAGAATATCTTCGTCTATATGGTCCCTCTTATAGCAGTAAACTAGTCCAATCACACATTCTATCACTGAAAACAATGTTAACGGTCGCAGATGATTTCAGGGGTTCAGGCATACCTTTAATTAATCGTCTCCTTGCGAATCGAAGGCCCACTGAGTGGCGGTAGAATGGGAGTCTAGCGCGCTGGTTGGATTGTGGGACACAATCGGATGGCCATTCGTTACTGTGTGCGTGCAGTCTCCTCCTCTTCGTGGCATACAATGGAGTCATCCATCACCCTTCCGTTCTATCCCACTCGCTCCACTGCCATCATTCACAGCGTCGTTGGAAGCTCGCGATGGACAACGTCCACATCTTCTTCGTGCTGACTTTGAACGCATATCGATATTTCGTTTATTTGCAGACGCCTAATTCTATGTATCTCCCAAGCCAAGCTGTTGGTGTTCTTTGTTGGTAGCATTTCGTGCGGTTGCCCATTTTGAACCACGCGCCAGTGTCGTCCTTCGTCCTCTTTGGCGCAGCGATTTACTGTCCGAGGATGTGCCGGATTCATGGATTTTCCAGCTCGTGGCCGCCACGCACGGCGATCGGGGGCAGTTCGGTGCAGATCCAGTTCTGTTTCCGACGACGCACCCCGTAGACATTCTGTTTCTCGGAGCCCTGCATCTCCGCTTCCACCTATTTAGTTGTCCGCCGCTCTGGCAGAGCCAAACTGTGGGGCGGAAGACTGCGGTTCAAAAACTCGGTGTCTGGTGTAGCTTACTCCCATGACGTACCACCTACCAACCGTTGTATCGGTACGCCTGCCATCGGAACATTCGATTTATGGCCGTCGCGACGTCTCGACGCTCATGCCATGTCCGCTGTCCTCCTCCAATTCCAGGTGACCCCAGTCCGCGCATCCAATGGCTTCTTGAGTTCATAACGCCGGCTGAAGTGGTGCCGTGCTTTTTTGTCGTTCTATATATTTTTGCTGTGCCGTCCATTCATGTGGTGAGCGTTCTAGAAGTGATAGGCCTCTCGACGCTGTTACGTGTTTTTTCTCGCTTGTGCCCCCCCCCCTTGATGGCTTGCCTGCTCTTATGGGTGCTCCCAGCCTCACTGTGGCACCTTCATTATCGTGTTACTATTGGCCCCATTTGGTGCATTAACTTGCGGTATTGGTTTTTTTAATCATCAAGCGCTGACCTGTCCGTTTATCGTTAGCCGTTCATCTGTTCGAAGCAACCACCGGAAAACCGCTCGGCGATGGAAGACCAATTGTGCATTCCGTGAGTAAAACGAAGATGCCGCTGGGAATGTTCATGTTCCCCTACGTGCCCGACTGTCGTATCGTGAATGTTTTTTATTCGTTGTTTGCAGACGGACGTTCTGTCGATGGGTCTGAATCAGAAGGAGTCCACAGTTGAGCGTCGCCTTGCCGTCTTGGACAAAAACATGGACCTGTTTCTCTATCAGGTGCGCGTTTACGGCAGAAATCGGATCGTCTTCAAACTGGGTAATATTCTCCTCCCAGAGCCCATAAAAATGGCAATTATGATAGCCGGGGTGGTCACTTCGTGCAGACACTGATTTCATTCATTATTATTATTATGTAAACGATCGATATCAAAGCCGAGTAAATATGCTAATTCAATTAGCATTTCTCTCTCCCGACTCTCATAAAATACGCGGATGACCTCACTTCATGCCATGACCGCTTGACGAACGGGTATCCGCAACACTCGAACGGACCATCGCTGAGGTGGTCCAGTTGTCTGCTGTTGGGGGCGTCAACATTCGTCTCCATCACATTTGTCCTGAGAGCTGATGTTGACTAATCATAACATGCTCTTATCCCTTCTATTGTGGTCTGTCTCAAAGTAAATCATTGCGACCAATGAGAAGTCGCGCACCTTTTAATTCCCTACAAGAACGGCCACATATCAACGCATCGAAATTAGGTCATTCCTTATTTTTCACGATTTTTAGTTTCACCCGAACCGGTGGAGACGATTTTCATAAGTATTATCGGTTACTTTTTTATTATTTCGATAGAAGAGGTGAAGCAGCAACTCTTGCATTTGGTTTTGATATTTTTCACTTTTTTATGGCGAACCGTTTGGTCTCGTGGTCTTAATAAAGCCATTTCCATTATTGTTAAATCATTTTTTAGGTTGCAGGAGAAGGCCGTCTAGATTAATTTCGTGACTGCTTTACGAACCAACTAATCCAGCACTTGTTTCAACAGCGTAGAAACAGTTGTTTATTAAAGCGAAAGTGTTTGCCTTCACGGCCTTAGTGAAGCGATTACCGTGATTATTATTAAGGTACTCAAACACGCGCAAAAGATAATGTAAAACTGAACAACAAAAGCCACAAAAGGCATCCACCTCCCCAATCCACGTCATATTCCTTCACTTCAGGCGGCATGGTGTCATCGTTCTCGTGGTCAGAGACCCAGAATGTGATGGCGGCCATACGCCACGACAAACTGACCGTCTGGTATTTTCCCGCCATCTCGGTGATTGACAAAGAGTTGCTGGACTTGACCGTTCGGGAAACAGAAACATTGTACGTCCGTCCGTGTGCGCGTGAGTGTGTTCCAAATGTCCTAGAGTGTCAAGCCTATTTTCCCTTAAATTAAAGGGACGGATGTGGCAAGTACTGTAGCATAAACAGCTTTCACGCCAACCAAATCAGCGTGCGGCGACCCGAGGGAACGTTGGTGTCCTTCTCCATTTCTCCCTATCCGTCCCTGCTGTACCAGTTCGCCTCGAAGGGTCAGTGGTCCCAAATGACCAATCTCTGTCGCAATGCCAAGGTCAGTGTTCGCCGTTTTGGCAATCGCGACGTGGTGGCCTTCGATTGGTGTATGCTATGACGTTGTAGCATTCCGTTTGACCACCAATATTGCTCGGGTGCGAACCTGGCAATCGGTTGGTCGGGGTTGCGTTCGCCCAAGAGACGTCGATTTCCGGGCTGTGAATTGGGAAGCTGTAATCACTAAACACTCAAACCCCTCCACACCGTTTGAATGATTTGACTTCGCGTTTACGCCCGCTAGCGCCTGTTCTCGAGACGGATGTGTGCACCTAACGGATATAAGCTGTCCGCGAAAGGCGATTGGAAGCCACGTCTGAGCAGATGGAGGTTTCCTGCTGCCCCCTGGATCGATGGTTCCCACCTCCTCTTCGAGGTACGGGAGGTCCTGGACAGACCACTCGCGGGATGGGTCCACGAAAGCGACACTCCAACAACAACAACATCGCCCACCATGTCACGGCGGCCGCGTGTAAGACCATGGTTTGGGGCGTGGCCAAATCACTGCAGCCGACGGCGCTGAAGAAGGGCACAGCTTCCCTGTGTCGAGACAGCGGAGTCCTATTTCGTTGTTGGAATGCTGGTCGCACCAGTCGGCTTTAGTGATTCGCCACAGAGGTCGAATGTTCCCAAAATTTGGTATCTTCGGCGGATAGTGGCTACGTTTCGCAACCGTTGGTAAGTATACGGCGGATTGCAGTCCGGAAGACACAAACCCTTTCCCGGAGCCTGGTCTCATTGCGACCCTAGCGGATTTCGGTTAACGCCAAGCAGTCGCCATTCATCCTTGCCCTTCACCCTTTCGGGATTGTGTTGACGCGCCATCGCTTGGGTTAACAACGGGCTTAGAACGCCGTTCCGTTGGGTAGTAAACATGGGTAGTAAACATGGGTAGCCGCCATGTTTTGGGGGCATCACTTGGAGGTCGATTCACTTTGAGCACCCCAGGTATTTTGTTAAGCTGCGGTCGTGTGACCTTGCGAATTCGGGTTCGAAATTAAAACCCGGCTTTCGTCATAAACCACGTGGAGATGACTGGAATTCCCGAGTAAAACTTAGAACCATGAACTTCTAAAAGGTGTCCGTAAAACTGGATTGTGTCGATGCGAGATTTGATATGATTCGTGGTGCGGCGAGTCAATATTCCTCCTTCACAGGATCCCCTCCTCTGGGCCTGCTTAGCCGGTCTTGCGTCAGCCTCCAGGAAACAGGATCTTGCCGAAATCGCCTACGCAGCCATCAACAAGGTAGGCGGAGTCCCGATACCGCTCCAATGATCCTCCTTCTAACTCCCCCCCCGGTTTTTAGCCCGACAAAGTGGAACACATTCAACGAATCAGAGAGCTGTCCTCGCAGGATGCCCAGAACGCCGAAACACTCCTGCTCGCAGGTGAGCGCGTTTAGAGAGAGGTGGAAAGAGTGAATGTGTGTGTAATTGTGTTGCGTGCGTGCGCGTGTTCAGGTCAACCCAAGGAGGCCGAACGTGTACTCATCCAGGCTGGACTCAGCTTCAGCGCCATCATGCTCAATCTCGCCTCCTACAACTGGGAGCGGTGAGTGCTGTGGTTAGAGGCGTCGGTGAACGCCAGTGGGGAGTAACTAAAAAGTACGTCGTTATTTCACACACCCCTCCCTTCTAGGGCGTTGGAGCTGTCGAACAATAGCGAGGCGGCCAAGGCAGTGGTCCTCTCAACACGGCATCACTACCTCAAGAAGCTGAGGAGGGAGGAATTTTTGAAACCGTTTTTGAATTGCCAGTCAACGGTGAGACCTTTTTCGAGCGTCTTTCGAGTGAAACCCGTAATTTGCTCATCTGTCCGGTTTTGCGTCGTCGTATGTGTGCGGCCATTTATCTCCGACTAGCGGATGAGCAGGCAGCTTCAGCTATTTGGATGGAGAGGCGTTACCGATGTTGCGCCTCCAACACCACTGCCCAACTGGTGATCTAGAAGGCTCCTTGTGCCTTTGCCCAATCAAGTGCATCCTGCTGCAAGGCAGTAGCAGCAGAAATACAAGCGTGCGAGAAGATCCACGGCCCTTCAGGTCGATCATCTACTCCGCTCAGTCAGCGAGAGCCGCCAAGAGCTTCTCCTACTAGAGGATAAACCGGCTACATGGGGGTTTCCATTTAGTTTCTAGGGATTACACCGACCCGTTAGTCCGATGCCTTCAAGAGAAGCCACCCAGGGATCGAATTTCGCAAATTTCCAGCATCGGGAATGGTAAAATACATACATTCGTTTTTGATCCGTTGAAGAGTATCTCAGCGAGGAGCTAATAATTTTTTTTTTAAATTTCTTAACAGAATAAAATATAAACGTCCTTTTTTTTATTCTAAGGCTTACCTTGAGGATGAGAAACTGCGAAAGACCATCGCCGGGGAGTATCTAAAGGAGACCGGCACTGCCAAGGCGTAGTTCGTGTAGAAGACACCAGTTTGAAATAAATTCGTAAAGATTTATAATTTTGTTGTTTTGAAGGAAAACTTGTAGTTTTAAATATGATTTTACAAAATAATACTGAGTGAAACTGGGGACCAACTGGGAATAGGTCACTCATAGGAGGATGAGACTTTGCGGATATCGATTAAAGTACTGTATTTTCAAAGTAACATACATATTATTTTAATTCTCCACTCATAAATTAACAGCCATTAATTACTTTTGAACAGGAAAACCATAATAAGTCGTCGTCGGGCGTTATGAGGGCGTCTGTAGGGGCATTTGATGGAGAAGCAGCAAAGGATGCTGATGAGTCGCAGGAAGAAAGCTCCATGGTGTCGTCAAAAGAGAATTCGGCATTCAAAACATGTAAATTCTTGGAGAAAAGCTTAAAATTTTGTTTCGGTTCGAAGGGGTCACAACGAAATGACCTAGTCGCTCGAAAGTACACATGTAAACGCGTTGGGGCGGTTGTCCCAAATATTGCACTGAAATGTGGGCTTTCCATGAGATACTTGAAAAACAAAGAAAATGATGGTATGGCAGAATATGCATAGAATTGATCGTGATTGCTTGGGCAATTTGAGAAATTCAAAAGAATCGCTCGGACAGGTTTCGTAACGTTCGGTCCCAGTATGAAGAGAAACTGGTCGATTGTGTGAGATGACAGAAGTGACAATTCTTCTTCGATTTTATTAACTGAGTCTAAGCAAGATCTCAATTTGCTGATAGGGATAACTGACTACAGGGAATTGTAACAAATAAAACTTTCTTACGCTGGCAGGTGATTCTGTGACGTTTGAATGTTTACAAAGAAGATTAAAATCCGGAAACTGTCCGCTGTTATATAATAAAAAATGGAGAAACTTTTTGACGAGTCCAATTTTATGGCGCTCTGGTAAAATATTTTGTCCAATTTGTAAACTTTGCACAGACATTTGATAAGTGTGGTATGTGCACACCAAAGTTTATTTTGAACACAGCGCTTTGTTACCAACGGTGATATCGCCGAGTCCACAAAACAAATAACCATGGTGGGATCGTCGGATGTTTGTAATACGATACAATGTGGCATGATGGTTAGGCAAAAGTATTTTGTATTGAGGAAGAGAGCATTTTAACTAATTCTATATGGATATGGTGGTGATAATCACGATCATAACCGATACCCTTCCGTGAAAAGAGGCGTGCTTTTGGTCAAGTTCCGTTGACTTCTAATAATCCTCGAAGTGTATATTTATCAACTGAAGACTTAAGCGTATATACCTATTTGTGTGATGCGCAGGTCGCGAAGAATTTAATCAATCGCCTATTATACAGATCTGATTTTGAGAATCCTGATACTTAAGGCCTGTTTGGAAGAAGGGATTTATCGTTATTTGCGTTGAAAATTACGGCGGCAAATGAGTTGGTGGAATCTGCCTCTATGGAGATTTAATTCCAGTTATACTCACTTATTCAACAATATATATTGTTCATTCCGTCTTCATTTATTTCTACGCTTCTTAAATTAATATCCCCGACCGACACCGTCACAAAGACTCCTCCCTTCCAAAACGTCCATTATATTAATGGTTGGTGTAATTGAACAATGGATCGCGCTACCTAAGCCACTATCTGCTACCTAAATAAGCCGACCACTTACCGGATTCGTTTTTATCCGCAAGTAAAAAGTAGAAAGATATTAATAAAAGAGACAAAATATATATAAATGGCCGGTTTAGTTGAGGAAGAAGAGGGAGGCAGAATAGGAGGAGTAAGTGTTTGATAAGAACTTCTGCATGGTGGCGAACACAATCTGTGTGAAACAGCAATGAGACGGGTGGTGGGCAAACAAACGGTATCAATGTACACTCATCTCTAAAACGAACACGCAAACACACATCCATTCGTCTCTAAAACAAACAGAAGCGGAGATTGTTGATTTTCAGCGACAGTGAGTATCATCATCGAATAACATCTAATCTGAAGAGGAGCGGTAGCGTATAGTAATCATCATCATCATCATCGCGATTGCATCAACATACAGGGATTCTGATTGGCTGAAGAGGAGGCTGGTTGCTTCTGTGGCTGCTCACGCAATGACTGTGTTGGTAGGGGGTTCTGAAGATGGACCCCACAGTCCGAGTGCTGGAAGGGGCGAGTGAGAAAATGTTTTTCTTGATCGCTCTTGTAGATAGGGTGACGTCGGTAGTTGTCGATGAGGTTTTCGATGCTAGCGAAGACCTTCTGACCAATGTGAAATGCGCCGCTCTCCACGTGAACCTTAAAGTTGCGGTTCTTGGGGCCCGCGTTCATTGTAATGGTTAGGTCTCCGGGCTAAAGATACAAAAGAGTAACAATCAGAGTAGCAATACGTCCAGAGACATCGTTGGTAAAAAATCGTTGTCCGAAAACTGCCTGAGCACAACGCCACTGGCAATACTGTCCCAAAGTTGTTTCTACGTAGCAGAATTGGCGGTCAAACAGCTTCTTCGATCGCATGTAAACGTTTACGACCGGAGGGAGATGAAACGCGTTCAACTCAGTGGTCTTATTTTTAGATGAAATGATTATATACAAAATAAATTGGTCATTCTCTTCCTCCTTAACCAATCGATCATAAGTGGGTGGCCCTAGACTCGGTAGTTTCACGAGAAACACGAGGGCCATCATTTATTAAAAAAGATCGTTCCCCGTGCGACGCACACACATTGCAGGCTGTTATTGGAGAAAAATACAGCATGTGTGCCCTAGAGCAAACGTTTCCGGGACGACTTTGATGGTAAATCAGCGATAGTGATCCAATAATCTAACGGTCAAGTAAGCTGACCACAGAAACGACAAAACTGCTCTCACGACCTCCGTTCAGAGAGCCGGGGATGTTTAACGAAACCTCGAGTAACTCCTAGACGATAGAGCCATATAAAACATTGGTTGATCGCGCCAATGTGTAGCAGAGTGCATAGTCAAGACTCGCCGCGCCCCCACCCTCAATGTCATCGTTATCCGAAGCCTGGCAAGTAAACGCCAACGCAAAGCGGAACGTCAACGCTCTCCGGTATACGCGGGCGCGTTATGCTGTTGGGGAATCTCATTTTCCGGGACCGATCTACGAACCAACCAACCAACCAACCATGAGACTCTGAAATAACAACCACCAACCCCGGCAGTGCTGGTACATTAAGTTGGAGGTACACTAATTAGTGTAGTCAATCTTATCATGACGAGCCGTATCCTTTGTTGGTGAAGGGGGGTGAATCCTCTTGTACTCCGATGTTCGATAATACGGCAATTTTGCGCTGCGTTGGACACGCCGTGACAGATGCGGGCGTCTTCGGGATTGCATAAACAACAAAGGTTCGACAAATCTTGACCTTTGGTCTTGGTCATCGTGCTATTCGCTAATAATTTCTCCAACAGGAACAACAAATATGGGCGACCGATGAGGAGGAGGAGGAGGAGGAGGAAGATGGGTGCAGCACAGCAATTTCTGGCGGCGTCGGCGGCAGCAGCAGTGACGCCGACGCGAGCCATAATTGATTTTGCGCCAATCAAAAGGGATGAAGCAGGCGAGCGTTTTTCTGTGCGTGTGTGTGTGTAAGAACTGGGAGATGTTTCTTCCGTGTTTGCCTTGTGCATGTGTACGGAGACGATGCACGTCCTAATCGACTATCGCCATTCTATTTTCGGGGTTAATTTTAAACATTTTGATTTACCTTAGCACCTGGAAGCAGCATTGGGTTGGACGAAGAATGCAAAATTTATAATCACGTGTTTGATAGCCAACACCCCAGCTGATGACCCAGTGTGTCCAAATCTTTCATAATACTGAAAAGCCCACACGCTTCCCTTAGGCAACACAGTAATTTATTTAATTATTTATTACTTTAATCAATTATTTTATTAAATCTAGGCAAATCGCGGCAAATTCGCATGTACTGATTGTAATCACGTGACATAAAACCATGTAGCGTACACTACTACCATTACTTAAACAAGTAGTTTGTTGCAACGAATAGGTGAAGAAAATTAATTAGTGAGAGAGGTTGTAGGGGGGGGTATCCTATTCGGGGTCAGTGTAGCACCAATGTACACAGAATGCGTGCCGTGGCGTGTGGGGGGGGGAATCAGACGCAAATGGCGATGATTATGGTAGTACGAGGTCAACTTAAACATAACCGCGGGGGTCAGCTGGCTCTGTGGGTGGGTGTGTGTGAATGGAGTCGCGGTCTAATTCGCCCAGAGACAAGCCAGGCAAGCCACGGAAACGCCCGCGGGCTCCGCTAACACATGCTGACACAGATGTGGGGCGGGGATGTGAGGTGGTAGTTGGATCAGTTATGCAATGCCACACAACATCGCCGGCCACGGTATCATGACTCACTGGGGGAAGGTAGGAGGAGGCGGCAGAGGAGGTAAAAAACGCTTTCTCGAAGCAACAGAGATTTGGGCACGGATGAGCGTGTGTGTGTGTAAGTGGGCCCGACGTTTTAGGGCGACCATCTCCTCCTGCTAGATTACGAGCCGGTTACTTCAAGGACGATCCTCTGGAATATGTAGTGCTGGTTACGGCGTCCCCCGTGACGACCACACGAGGAACTGGGGCAGCAGCCGGTATCCACAATTACCACCACCACAGCCTCCAAGTGACCCGGTGATGTAGCAGTCAGCATCTCCGCAAAGTTGACGAGGGACTGCCGGGGTTCAACTACATTCCCGAGAAACTTCACGGGAACACCCATGAAACCGATTTATCCTCTCGTAGGAGGGGGAATGGATTGCAGTGGAAGGCACTGAATTAGAGGCGCCTCGGCCGCTACGCCGGACTCAATCAACATGATGGACGGGCGGAGGTGAAGCACACACACACACACACACACACACACACACACACACACACACACACACACACACACATGACACCCACCTGCTGGCGGAGCAGTTGCTCGAATAGCGGCAAAACTGTGCGGCGTCTTGTGCACGTTAAGCCTGAATTGTTGCAAGGCCAGCACATGGCCAACACACACTAATTTGGGGTTTTTTTTGTAGATCTGCAATTGAACCGAAACCCTCCATGATCAAACGGTCGAAGACGTCTGGCGCCGTTGAAGTGCTCAAAATTGGTCAAAAAAGAAGCTCCATTCGTACCGCATTCTAACTTCACTATCCCTTCCCTTCCCCACTCCATTCTCAGCACTCCCTGCGCTATTTCCACCTCCGCTTTACCGGAGTCTTCTTCTTCTTGGGTGAGGCGCGTTTGATGGACGAAGCCTTTCATTTTGCATGCCTGAAAGGTCCAAATTGATGGGATTGGACAAAAAAAATCAGATGCTAACTTTGGAGCCCCTTTTAGTGAAGAATGGGACGGCTTAATGGATGTCGAGATTAGAGACTAGTTTATGAAGTTTCTTGGGATTTTCAGAAGGAACCGCCTTCCTGGGTGCAATTTCGCGTCTTCGCCGGAATATCTACATCCCAGCTAACCTAACCGCACCCGGTTGCGTCATTAAGGGCGTCGCAAATCACATGACACTGATCGCCTTCTCGTGGCATACATTACGCGATCGCCGAATTATGTCCATATTTATGTAAATAAATAACCGCTGCATCACCGCCCTTGCTCGGCTGTTGAGGGACCCGGGTTCGATCCCCGGGTCAGACCAGCTCGGGTGACACTGGGGACGCCGCAATCTGTGCCGCAACAAATTCCCGAGAAACGCCATGATAACCCCGATGGAGCCGGGTAATCCTCTAGTAGGAGATAGCAACTAAATTCGGATTGAGACCGGCAAAGGGCACATCCAACGACAAAACTGTGGCGCGCTTTTATCACCTTGGCGTTAAGCACACCCAAACGTTGAGCACTGGGTATCTATCGTTCTGTTCAGTAGATGTACTTTTTAGATGTGAAATGTGCAGAAATCGAACCGTACTGACTTAGGTGAAATCGATATCGTAGGTGCCGTCCACATAAATAGATGAAAACGCGCTCGCCGAATAACTGGGTCGTTAATTTCTCGGTAAAAAAAACAGATCGATAATGCGCAAGAAACGCGTTGATAACCTCCACGATTCAACGAAGCCCCAGTGACAGAGGGAGGCGGTGACACACGTGGAACTCTGCCGCCTCGTGGCCTCAATAAAGCAATACCGACTGCAGTCTACACGATTCCGACTGGCAAGAAGAGGGGAGTGGGGTTGACCAAAACTCACGTGGGATTCGCTGTCCCGAATAATGAACTCCCCGGGCATTGCCAAATTGCTGAGGAGAGATTCACACTCCAGCCGCGAGATGACACCCCAGTACCAGGATTTGCGGCCGAAAAACGAGGAATTGGGCGACGCCATCGCGAAGGTCAGTTGAACCTCCTTGGCCGGCGGTTGGAGGCTGCCTGGGGACGGCTGTTGTGTGTGGGGTTGTGGCGGGAGGAGGAGGGGGTGGTGGTGGTGGTGGGGGCCTTCGGCGGAGGGTGCGAGGGCGCGGATGTAGTTCTGGGGAACGAGGCCGACGTTGCCATGGGCGTTGCGACACCGCCACCAGTCTGGGTCGTCGGGGGGCTTCTCGAGCACCTCGAGAACCTCGTCGGCGGCGAACGAAAGCTCTTCGACCTAGCGAGAAATCCTCGGCGGTCAATTCACTTGACGTATTCACCCAAGGTAGGACATTCAGTAATTAAGAAAACCTAAGCTGTGGCTGCCCGCTCGCTACATCAGGATACAAGCTGGTCACGCGAGGACAGCGAGTCGTTCCACCACCCGTTCGCACGACCCGTGAGGCCGCAATGAGGTCGGCCTGTGGACAAAGGTTCACATAGCCTTAGGTGTACCAGCCGAATTGGTTTTTGGCCAGGTTTTACGCCGGCCACACACGGAGCTATCAAGTAAACGGGTTTCCCAGCTGTCGGGCGACGTGAAGCCGGTTCATCCACTAACAGAATCAGAAAGCAGGCAAGTACAAAATGCTCGCTCTCTCGATGCGGGCATGGCGCTCTCCTTGGGTTCGTCTCTTTAACGCCCACTCTCCGTGCTTGGATTACAGGTTGAGAGAAGATTTTCTGGATGTTGCTGCAAGTAAACAGTAATACCTCTGGCTGTATAAGCAGCAATGCATGAAGGGGGCAGCCTTCAGCAGGGAATCAGCACCAACGCCCTATACACCTTCTCCCAGCGAGTTCTCGCACGCCTATAAGTCTCTCTAGAAGTGCCCGACGTGTCTGATGTTAACTGGATCATTGATATACGGCGGCGGCGAGGTCGTGGCTCGGCTGGCCACTGAGCGTCGAAGACACCTGGAGATTGGAAGTATTCGATCACTTAAATCAGCGACGAATCATCAAAGCGAACTGTTGCAACGAAATAAGGCGTCGATGCTCAGACGCGGAAATGTTGTCACCGCGTCTTCTACAACTCCGTCGGTTGCAGTGGTTCGCCTATGTTTAAATCCGGCGACAGGAGACAGAGCTTATATATACCTCTGTCGTGGAGCGCCTAGAACTACAGAATGTCTACGGTGTGCGTCGCTGGAAACAGAACTGGCGACATACCGGAAGTAGCCAGCCAGCTCATTCTGGAGCCAGCTAGCCGTCCCAAAGGAAGAGAAGAGGCCGACCGGAAGACCTTCGGAGCTTGCGAACTCGGAGTCTGCGACTCGCTCAAGAGCAGACGGTCAGCGTCGAGTCATTTCGGCAACGTAGGAGATCTAGTGTCGGCGGATATCAGTCGAATTCCCTCGGGGCCCCACCTTACCCACTACCAGGACAGCTGAACCTGAACTACTTCGGTAACGCGGCAGCTGGAACGGCCGCTTAGACCGCACGACATATCCGGAAACGACAAATGGGCTGACGAAAAAAAACAGGGTACTTAGATGACGAGTACCCACAAATCCTCATAGATGATGTTGCATTGACTGATACCATTCAAACCACTGGGGATGTAACCAGTACCAGAGGAAGATTAATATACAGTGCTCCGGAATGGAAAGGAGCTCCTCTTAATAGATAGCGAAGGTCTAAAGGGTGCGTCGTTGGAAAAATTACCAGACCTGGCAGCCTCCGATTGGCGCGCGCGTGGGAGGCGACTACGAAGAAGAAACAGCGACAAACCTGATTGCGTGTGAAGGAGTACAACGTCATAACCCGTTCCATTGGCTGGTGTGAGGCGGCTGCCCCAAAAAAGGGTCCCACGCCACCTCCTCCTCCACTAACACCGGCGCCGAACCTCTCATCCACGAAACCCCCGGCCGGCTGAAATGCGCTGGTGTTGGTATGGACGGGGCTGGCGAACACTGGAACCGCGGAGTACGATGAGGCTGGTGTGGGGGGATGCATGGGGGCCTGGGAGGAGGGCAGCGAGGGAGCGGCGGCGACGGCGGGGAGGGGCACTCGGTGGGACAGCTGGGAGCCCATCAGAGGCGCCGGTGGCGTCTGGCCAGCAACACTCGGGGCAGGCGGGGAAACGGAGTTGATGGCGGTCGAGGTGAGGCGGGCCAACGAGTTGCTGTTGTTGTTGTTGTTGCTGGTGGTGGATTTAAAAAAAATTAAGATTTTCTCGTTCGTTTCATCCACCACATGCTGTTGGTGTCCTCAAGATTCTTCGAAGATGAGGCGCCTCTACCTAATAGGAACTCGCCTAGCCACATTCATAGTGATTTCACAGTCTGCAGCACAACTGCGCCCAGCGCTTCTGTCCAATTCGTCGTTTTTCTGGTCGGCCATCACCTGCACGTACGTGCGGTTGTGGGCCACAGGCCAGAAATGCGCCTCCCCTCCCAAGTCTTGCCTAGGAGTCGATCTCGGGTCCCTGGAGGTGAGGGGGTCCATTCCACAACCACCACCAACACAAGGGAGGTGGTGCAATCAGCAGACGCTCCATGCCATCCGCATTTGCCCCCACCCCCAATCTGCCCCATTTCATTCAAAGTAGTGTCAAATGTTGTAGACTTTGGCAGCATGATATACGCAACAGAGAGGCGGTGGTGTGTGGACTTCATAGGTCGTTAAGACAATAAACAATGACTGAGACGTGTGCATAGGGCAGAAATTAACCTCCCATCCCCCTCGCACCTGTGGGGTAGCACAGAGATAGGCCGTTGGGTTCGCGTTTACCGTGCTGCAATCCGCCCAATCCCAACCTACGGCTGCGAAACGTGACACCTGCGCGTCGAAGACACAAGGAGATCGCAAGCGTTCGAGTCTTCGGTGTCTCCCTCGGATGAATCACCAAAGCAGACTAGCGTCACCAGTTCTCCAAGGACGAAATAACCCGCCGTTCTGTGCCTCTCGCTGGGGTTGGCACTGCAGAAGCGGCGGACAACTAAAGACCTGGGCATGGAACGCCTGGGGTTGCAGTCCAACCAAGGAGTGCCAGAATAGGACAACAGTGTGCCCCGACGTAGCCTCTGGTAGCGCGCATAGGCAGCCACAGTTCATAAAGCCGTTTCCTCCTCTCGCAGGAGAAGATGGCGGCGACAAGGAAGACCCCTGTCGAAACAAAAGGATCGCCAATTCGTTGGAAGTAACAATGGAAGCGACTAAGAGACTAGGAGGAGGAGGACTATAGAAAAGGCGCCTGATTTGGATTGAAAAAGAATAACACGCCGTGTTCGGTTGGTAAAAAAGGCACCGGTTGAGCGGAGGTGAGGTCATAACTGGCCTCGTGAAGACATTGGATCCAAAATCCCCACAGTCAAGTCTACCTGAATAACCTCCAACTTCGGGGCAATTATTAGCAGTGTGGTCATTCGTAATAAAAAATGCAATCCTCTTTAAAATGGCGACCACGTCTTCACAAAACATGCATCATGTAATGTAGTTGCGTTATTTGAAATAGTTGGACTTCACAATACCCTCTGAATAGCCAAGCGGAGAATTAGGTGCCAAATGAGTTTGGAGACAGTTCACTGAGATCCCCTGGAGCCTGACTAAGTCGCTCTTCGGGCGAGGCATCACAAGATTAGTTCCCTCGTCATATTATGCTCCAAAGCTGTTTCAACTACAAGACGACAGCTGGTGGGAACTTTCGATAGATACTGGGAAGCGCGTGGAATAATTTGTTTTTCTTCTTCTTTGCTGGGGCGCATTAGGGGGGGGGTAGGGAGATCGAACGGGAACCTCGCCGAGAATTTGGGTACCCGACTAGTAGCGCACACCCTGTTAACCCGTCCGTGATGCAATTTATCGCAAGGTGATCGCTGACACCTACTCGGAGGCACATAAATGAGCGAGTTTGAGTGCCACTGACAACGACCGGGAAATTACGACATCCGTAGCTAGCACTCGCCCACGACGAGGCGTGGGTGAGTGCCCGAAAAAGGAGGACTTTCGGCCGCCAAGTGGACAGAAGCGCCGGGCGCAGTGCGATGAATGGGAATGTGGGTCGGCGCGGCCGAGAATGTGGGAGGGGGCGGGTACGGGGCACGCGATTGGTCAAGGCCTTGCCAGGGAAGAATGACAATATACAAATGAAACAGAATGGGACAAACGTTGTTCGAAATAATAGAATAAATAAATGCGTAGGTATCCAACTTTCTGGTGAAAATGCCTAGTTATTCGATTGAGGGTGTTGCAGAGACTTCCGGAGATGAAAGAATAAGGAAAAAGCGACACCGACCCGGATCACGCGTGGAATTACACACGCACACATTAGTTGTCACGGGCTACGGTCGCTATGGCATTTCGTGCACAGGTAAAATGGCAATCATCATACTCCTGGAAGATCAAACGGGACCGTCTTGATCGGAGGAGGACACACGCCTGCGCCCCGCCCACTACAAATCCGAATTGGCGCGGCAATCTTCTACGATTGGATAAACCGGCTGCTTCCGGCGGTGTGCCATGGAGATTCTCGGGGATATGCTTTCGAGGTGGCGGCGTCCCCAGTGGCCCCCCAAGAAGTGCCGCTGGCCTGGGAGTCGAACTGAGCGCGTGCCTCACCAACAGGGCGAGGATGGTGACCCCCCACCCCAAAGACCTACCACTCGATCAAAAGCCGAATGTCGGCGCAGACGACGCTAGGGGCTTCATGCAAATGTCATCCCGGAAGGAAAGCAAACTTTAGAAAGAAAAAAAAGAAGCATATCCGTCTCTAATTAGGCCGCGTAGAAGGGAAGGTGTAGAATCCACTTGGCATATAATCATACACACGCAATCATCATCATCATCATCACAACCATCGGCCCCTGTGTGCACAATTATACATTACTGAATAGGGGGTTGGGGTGTGGAGAAATCTGCCCAGTAAAAACTTACCCCAAAGGAGACGAGGGATGATGGGAAAGTGTCCGGAAAACTTTAACCCTGCTTGGCAACTGCAACAGCAGCAACAACGCGACTACACGGAATAAGAATCGCGTGTACCCCATCACCCGGACCATCCCATTGGTGCACTGAACCCTCGGTGGTCGCTGACAGGTCAACAAAAGAGGAGGAGGAGGAGGAGGCGGAGGAGGATAGCAGCAACACAACGGAAAGAACGCGTTGCCCCCCAGCCGCGCTACAACAGGCCAACTCCGCCATCACCTCTTCTAAAAAGCGCCACTGATTCGAGGATTGGTTAGGGAGATTGAAGAAGGCGGAAATCGCACCATAAGTAGTTAGCTGCAAACCTGGAAATAACATGAATAATCTTCCTGCGACATTGGCGCGGCTAACCCCTCCGGATTCGTGGGGGCGTCCCCAGTGCCACCCGTGGAGGCCTGGCCTGGCATGGTAAAGGAACCGGGGTCCCCCACAAACAGAGCGATGATGCTAACCACTACACTATCGGACCCCAGTCATCAAAACAATGCGGTGCATTCCAACAATGATCAACCGAGGGTAATAATACAATTTATTGAGCCGGAGTGAAACAGTGCAAACAAGCTTCTTTTTATATTACCTTTACGTGCGTGTGAAAAATCAAGGCAATACCAAGAGCAAAGACCAGCAAGAATTTGCAATCATACTCACCCCAGACTCGTCTTGGAGAGACTCTGACTAAGCTCCACGGTGACGTAGTTTGACGGGAACCAGCCGATCCGTTGCTGATTGGTCTGTCTTTCCGCATCCCCGCCCCCCTCCATCAAGATGCCATTCCACCATCCATCGGAGCTCTTCTCGACCACGCAGACCCGGTCGCCGCGTTGCATGCTCAGTTCGTCGGGCTGACAGGCCGCGTAGGGATAGCGGGCCACGCAGACCTGCCGGGCGCCACCGGTCACCCCTTGAGAGGGGACACCGAGGCCACTGGACCGCTGGTCGCACTGCTGCGGCACCGGCGGTGGCGGCCAGGCGGCAGCGGCTGTGGAGGGTGAGGGGACCATGGCAACGGCGCTGTTGGAGGGGGCGGTGTTCCAGAATCCGTCGCCATTGTTGTTGGCATTGCCAAATGTTGGCGAGCAGGAGGAGATCTTGTCGGCGAGGGAAGAGAGGCGAGGCTCCCCGAATGCCGGGTGAATCTGCACACGCAAACATGAAAAAAATAGATGCGAGGTGATGTGTTGCTGGCTTTCACTTTGAGGAAATCTCCTACTAGAACCAACATAAACCGGTTTCAATTTCAACTAATCGTGGATATAGGGCACAGGTGACGGTGTCCCCAGTGCCACCCGAGGTGTCTCACTAACCTGCGGACCCCTGCACCATCCCTATTGACCACCTCTACCTCCACTTCAGGAAGAATGCTCAATACATGGAAGTCTCTGGGAATGCTTGACACGGTAAACAAACGAGTTTTTCGTTTTTTCGAGGGCCCATCACCACACGAAACCACTGCCTAGGGGACAGCCGCATTCAATGTCAACAGCTAATTTGCGTCAGAAAGCTCTAGCCGGAGGACGGTGGATGCGAGCACCATTTTTTTCGAAGCGGCAGCTACCGCGACCGTTGAGCAAACGAGTCGGGATAGGCTAGATAAACATGTTTTTCTTACACAGGTTAATGAAAAATACCTATTTGGTTGAATTGTTAGGATGGTGGTATGTGTGAACTGCACTAGCAGGTCTCAAAACCACGAAATATTTCATATTTTGTGGGTAAAGCGGCCAATCGGTTGTTATTCACAAAAAAACACTAATTTCTCGGTGTTTCGTGAAAAAAATATGATGAAAATCTTGAAATGGTGTGAGATTAAGTAGGAGGATATAACTGGGGGCGTTATTTAAACAAGATTGCCGCTAAACCCCTGGAAACAAGCATAGAACCGCAACTTTACATCATTATCCGCGCAACGGTTATGCTATAAAGATGACCGAGAACATTCATTTCGACGCGATTACAACAGACTAGAAAACATTGGTATTGAACATACCGGTGGCAGCTGTTGATTTGCTGCCGATTTAGGGAACGGGGAACGGCCTTCGTTTGGACCCCCGTTACTTGTGAACGGTGAACCCCCAAGAACCGGCTGATATCCTTTGACGGGCGACTGTCCAGAAGCCGGCGAAGGCACGGAAGGAGCCACATAATCCAGAGACTCGGCACTTGCTTTTACTGCATCACCACTGCGTGCACCGCCAAGGTGCTGTGAGGAGGGTGGCCGACCAGAACTATTAACGGGAGGAAGGTCAGAACGGCTTTTTCTTCGACCAAGAGTGTTACGCAAGCTGGAGAAAAGACCTTGTTTTGACCTCTTAACGTAATTGCTTGGAACGTATCCAACTTGGCCTTCTGAGTTCATCACTTTCCACCAATGTTGTGTGTCATCAAGGAGGGTAAGTTTTTCACCCTTTTGAATATTGAGCTCCTGACCATCAGTCGCCTTGTAGTCGAATTTCGAAATAACTAAGTCGATCTCTTTGACAGTGGCCATGCGGACCTATATTGGATAGGCAACGACGAGATTTGGTTATATAATGTGATTGATAAATAAACTAAAAGATACAATACGAATGCTGTCATAAAAGAGCAATGAATATTAATGAGTTATGCAACTCACATCTAAGGCTGGCTTATTTTGATTATGGAAGCAACAAAATATTCGTCGAAATATTAAAAGAAAGCAGTTCGACAGACATCGAAACACGCGCGAACATAGCAATTACCTAAAACAATATACCAATCGGTTTATAATTGACCGATTGACTAGCTTTAAAGCATTAAAGGAGATATATATTCGGGAAATTTCATGTAATTAAATAATAAAAAATAATATTACGAGATTCTGAGTGAATTATATCCGGCCCGAAAGGCTGTCTGAGATTTAAATTTATAAAAATACTAATGGTAATAACAAGACGGGTTTCGAATAAATTGAAGAAACATTTAAAAAAAAACATATTGGTCAACTGTATAATGAATTAGGTCTGCCTTCTGCCGAATGTTGTTTAGACTTAGGGAATTTGATTTAAGTATTCTACTAGTGATATTTCGAGACCAGTGTGGAATAATTATAAACTTTCCGTTCATGATTGTGAAATTACGAAATAAAAATGTTAATCGCATAGGAAGTTTTGTTTATTCGTCCAAAATGAAGGCATAGGTGTTAAAAGCGAAGGAGGTGGGATTTTGGACTTGTGAGTTTGAGAGAATTCTGATTTGGGATTTTCAGCGCTCTGAAAATGACACGCGATAGATCATCTTGGCGACGCAGTTTCCGAAGTTTCCGATCAGGTTCTATCGACGCCCGTTATAACTTGAGACGATGTTAGGAGACGATACTTCTATCGCGACTCCCTAGGCCCAGATGTGAGAGATTTCCGCAGGGTTGACCACGTTTGTGGCCGACCGACAGAGAATAATAATAATAATAATATTCACTTTATTAAGGTCACGAGGAATAAAACTTTCACCATTAACATTTACAATAAACAAAAATGTTACAGGAAGTGGCGATTATACGTATAAAATTCAGAATTAGTTAAGAAGAATAAAAGAAGTAACATCAGGGTAAATTTGCAAGAAAGGCCAATTTAACCTACGAAGTATAAAAAGTTTGGCAAACGGGAAATGGCGGCAATTGAAAGGCCCTATCCAAAACGCGCGCCAATATGTTTAAAAGTGGAGAATCCGTGACTGGCCTCGACGGAAGAACCAAGGCCACCAGCTACAGATACCGAATCCTTATCTTCGGAAGAGCGAAGACTCGACGAACCGCTCCCTACTCCAACAGCCTCGAAGGACGAATCCAAGACCCCCGAAGTCGATTCGAATACTGTCTCTCATCGCGTTTCTCCCGATAATCCTTTGTGGTGATTGCTAACTATAATTATTAATTGTGTTTTACTATACTGACGTATATTGTACGCTACACTTACGAATACGATTTCTCCAACCCTCCATACAATACTATCACGTCGCAACTATGTCAGAAATGAAC